>JALIZH010016319.1:92500-115660 GCA_030522465.1 Rhipicephalus appendiculatus | reverse complement strand
GTCATGCCCGTATCTAAAGGATTTAAGCTTGAGGTTGCAAGCAACACGACTTCAGGAGGCTGGCTACCGAGGTCATGTCCTAGTATCAGTAGCGGGAAGCATGCTCAAGCAGGTACGTCTGGGTGAAGACGTGTCCTCAACGAGAGAGGGAGTTAGTCGCAGCAAGATCGCTATATAGTACCGTATATTCATCGCTTCTCTCACAATCTGAAGAAAATAGCACAGCGAGCAGACATCAACGGGCTTTTTTCGGCGCCGAACAAACTAGGTAGCCTATGCCGGAAAACTAATTCAAATGGAGTGACGAAACCTAAGTATACAAAACAGCACACTAACAAATATATTGATTGCTGTACGGGCGTTGTATACCGGATTCCGTTAGGTTGTGGGAAGAGTTATATAGGGCAGACGAGCAGGTGTATAAACGACAGGCTGCGTGAGCATAGCAACAAAGTGAACAAGACACCGCCAGATGGATTCCTGTCTCTGCATTGCAAGGAATGCAAATGTCATCTACGCTTTCAAGATACCGCCATCTTAGGTAGGAGCGGGTGCGAAGTAACACGCTTAAATGTATAAGCTGAATGAACAGACAGGGCCGGCAGTGCATGTGTCAGCAAACCGTCGAATGCGCTCTCAAGAAAGGAGTTACAATACCTGCGCATGAGCTGAAGGGTGCGATAAATGAATTTTTGCTTGTGCGATATCATTCTCATGCATGATTAGCTGCTCAAAAAAATAATAATGCTGATGAAGAATTGTTTGTGCTATCAGACGGGTTAGTTGCAGCTTTGTGCAAAAAAAGTGTATAAGAACCACGTGGTGCCCGATAATAAACCATTTGTTGGAAATGTAGCGCTGTGTGTGTGCTCCGTGTTACTATCTTATGCCCCGTTCCTTTGAGCTACCATTGTCTTTCAAAGCTGCCTAAACGGTTGTCAGCCGAAAATAAAACATTGCATTCTTACCTTGCTCCCATGTAGAATGCTGACAACAGGCAGTTCTTTCAAGCCCCTACGATGCTCAGAACCTCTTGCCTGCGCTTTTAAGTCCTGCAGAACCCTTAAATTTCCGCCAGCCTCGACAAATGATTCTCAGGAAACATGGCAAACTTGAGCCTGTCCAGTTGCCTCTCGAGGCTTCCCTCCATCTTGTGCGGAAGAGATTTCTTGAGCGCGACCTTGAGACATGTTATCGAATAGAATTTCTGACAACTTTAGAGTGTCCAGAACGAAACTCAAGGACAGGCTTCACGCTTCTCGGAGCATACATCCAACAGGCATGACCCCCCATTAAAAGACAACTTCAAATCCAAGAACTGAATGCAGTCGGGAAGCTCAAAGGTGAACTGCAGACACGCACCGACATCCTTAAAAAACATGGTTGATCCCTCTGTCATAGGAATCGGTATAACACGAAACTAAAACATGTCCTTACAGAAGTAGTTGAATGTTTACTGTACATTGATATAAAAGAGCTTACACAATGTCTATTGGTGTTTGACAGGTATAGCACCCTTTGAGAATTTATTATGAATTCCACGCCGCGTGCTGCGCTATAATATTTGGCTCGCGTGTTCTCGAGAGCCTGGACTACCGATAGGCAGCGTTTTCTGAGCATGCTCAAAAAGTGTTGCAGGGCCCCTTTAACGTGGATGCAGACACGTTGACGCTTGGTGGCACATCTGTATCCCGACGACTAACGTCTATGAGCAATGATTAAACAAACCCTTTTGGTCATATATGCTTGTGGTAGCTGTACGGTGAGAGCGGAATCAGAGAAAGCGGTGTGATAGCCAGAAGAGCGTCACTGATTGGTAGCCGCATTTGGGCTAAGGTAGCCTACTCACGGCATTTAGAGTTGTTGAACACCAATGCCCGACCAGAGGGAAACGCAACGCGCGTCGTGTCTTCCTCGTTGGCCGGCTGTGATTTTTCGCGGGGCGAGTGTAAGTTGGGAACGCGGAGTTACGGCCACGCTAAGCACTCGCGCGTCTCAGAGCTACCTTTGGTATGGATGGATGCTATGAGTGACGCCGACGTTGGGGGGTAAGGTCGCCACCTGGCAGTGTGTTAATGCGTCGACAAAATTGCACTTTTACTATTCGAAACGCGCCGGATGGGATGGACGCGTAGAAAGGACGCTCTGAAGAAACTAATCGTGGCTTTCACAGTTATGATGCATTACTTCACTTTAGCAAGAGCACTGTGAGAGGACAGTGGTAGATATAAAAGGCGCGTTTGTAATGCCTACGGAGAATGTGACTGTGGCCCAGTGGATAGCGTGCCCGGCATCTCGTCGTGCGGACCAAGAGGTCGTAGGTTCGACTCCGGGTGACGGAACTCTTTGTCTTCTGATCATGTGTATTTTTTCGACGTCATTTCCGTGACGGAAATACGTCACTGAAATCTTGGTGGACCCCGGAATAAAACACTTTCGTGTTAAAATCTTCAGCACATTCACGCGCGAATCCACACATCCATACTTCAGTGCGGACTAGTTGGTTCATATCTGAAAAGTGAACACGCTGCGCGAGCAGAGAAATAAGGGAAGAAGAGACAAGAAAGAGCGCAGACTACCAAATGTTTATTTTTCTGTTCAAGAAGCCAACCTATATAGGCATGCATATCAATGCGCCAACACATTGCGCACAAACCTAAGCATCTTAACATTTGTTGCACTGAAACCGCACATCTCTTATCATCGAACGCCGCATTCTTTTCCTGCATAATTACAACGGTGATCCCTGTATACATGCGCATATCATCTTTTTGCACCGACCCTCAGATGACCCCCCCGCCACATGAAAACGTCACTCTAATGAAACAAGAAAAAATAAAGGCAATAGATAACTACTCCCGTTAACCACACATTTAAAATAAGTGATAAATGTACAACAACGATGAAGCAAGGCGCCAAGAGAGTCAAAATCGTAAACTTAAAGACGTGATAAAGGTATAACAACGATGAAGCATAGCACCAAGAAGGCCAGAACCATAAACTTAAAAACGTTACCTATGCGTAAGGAAAACAACCAGGTGAAAAGGGTGCACGTATCTAAAAAACACAAAAAATAACAAAAATTTCCAAAGGTAAGAACAAGACTTGTGCGAAGTAACAACCTAAAATATTAGACATGACAGTTTAAAAACATAACTTCTCTGTCCGAAAGGAAAATAGACGCCATGCTCACACATTTGTCTTTGTACTGTCTTATAAAATATGCTTCGATGATTTCCCTTTCTGTCTTATCACGCGCCTTCCCCATGACTGCGACATTCTCGAATCGGGCTATACAACCACACGATCTGCAATGTAAATCCAAATGCCCACCATTTTTGCCCCTTACTGCTAGACTGTGCTCACGCATGCGTTCGTTGAGGCATCGCCCCGTCTGACCTATGTAAACTCTCCCACATGATAAAGGGATGCGATAAACAACCGACGCAACGCACATAGTGAACACATTTGCATGCTTTTTTGAGCATTCCGATTTCTTCTGTTTTGTCATTAACGAACAAATCTGACCTAATTTGCTAGGAGGAGAGAACGCCACATCGAACCCGTACCTGTTGGCAACCTTTTTCACATTGTGGGAGATTTTATGTAGGTACGGCATAACATGTACCGGTTTCTTTTCCTTTTCTTTGTCCTTGGGTTTTGTGGCCTTGTACTTCTAAAGAAGGCCTTCACAGGCACTTGAGATGATCTGCAAGGGGTATCCGGCTGCTCTCAGACGACCCACTTGGGCCTTGAAGCTTTCAGGCATCAGATGCGGGCAGGACTTATTAAGGGCTGCTGCGCAAGTTGACAGCACAATGCCCCTCTTAATCAGCTTTGAATGCGCACTTTCATACGGCAAGAATCCCTTCTTGGTTCGCGGGTTGTACTGGTAGCACACGTGCTCTTCGCTAAACTTCAGCCGTAGGTCCAGGAACTGTATCTCATTTTCGACCGGCATTTCGTGCGTGAACTTTAAACCACTGGAGAGCCTCGCTGAAGCCTCCAGGACACCTTTCACAGTACCGTTCATAAGATCACCATAAGATCATAAGATCCACTCATAGGATTCGTTCATAAGATCATAAGATCCACACATCCGTTGGAATTTACCAAAACGAGATAATCGTCCACGTACCGAAGCATTTTAACTACAATATTCCATCCAAGGCCATTTCCAGGTCGCGATCAACAGAGCTTAAGAAAATTTTACTTCGTACAGGTGCAACACTCGAACCTATACAAACACCATACTTCTGCGTATACACATCTCCCTTCCACCCGATAATAGTTGATGATATAGAGACAAAAGCTCCAGAAACGATGCCCCAGACACACCACACTTATCCTGGAACTTCAGTTCATCATTGTATATCTGGATACAATCCTGCACTCGCTTCAACAGCCCGTCCCGTTGCAAAGAGTAGAAAAGGTTCTCTACGTCCACCCTGAACCCATGCCTACATGGTGTCTCACATCATTTAGAGAAAGTGGGAGCAAGCTTATGGAATGCAATGTTTTATTTTCGGCTGGCAACCGTTTAGGCAGCATTTTCACGGCTGTAGAGAGGAAGGTCGAGAGTCAGGAAGGTCGAAGGTCAAGCACAGGGCCAAGAAGGTCGAATGCGTCCCTCGTATGGTGTACGACATTTCGCTTTCGTGTGGGAAGCGTTATGTTGGACAAACCGGACGTTGTGTCAATAACAGGCTATTGGATCATAAAGCTGCGCTAAAAGGGACAGCCATGTTCTAACCTACGAAATCTAGATTCAAGGATACGGTAGCACGTGAAATCGAAGAAGCGTATCTCATCAATAAAGCAGGTGATGCATGTGTCCCGAAACCCTCGGTCACATTACTTGCCGGGGGGGTTGGATTTTCGGGAAGCGTCATGATTTTTTACCACGTATTCGTCTAACCGGCACACACACACACACACACACACACACACACACACACACACACACACACACACACACACACACACACACACACACACACACACACACACACACACACACATACATATATATATATATATATATATATATATATATATATATATATATATATATATATAAGGTCTTCCTGGATTCGGTAGTATTATAGGTGCACAAGTGAAGTGGACGAACGAACGAAAAACGATGCTTTATTGCCAACGTTGCAGGGCATACATGTATGCCATATATATATATATATATATATATATATATATATATATATATATATATATATATATATATATATATATATTGTCAAGGAGAGACAAGAGACAACGCCCTTGCTGCGGGCCGGCTGTTCTTATTCTGTTCTGAGCCAGAGACAAGCCCCAACCCCACAACCCAGTTCTCCCTCTTCGACTTCGGTCATCACACTCGGCCACACTGCTTCGGTGCGCATCATTAAAAAAAACACAGGAAACGCGGCTTATCAGTTCTTCCGAAGCTCTCTCTTCTTAAGACGAGACACGTGAACGGAAAAATTGTTTCTCTTGCGTTTGTCCACACTGCTTTCACATGCCGGATATCGTACACGCCACGTGTTCTCACCCAGCCTTTCAGTGATGACGAAGGGTCCTTCGTACTTCGCGTAAAGCTTTTTCCCAGGCGACTGCGTGCATCGTTCGACCCACACTTCGTCCCCTACATTGTATTGTGGTGCTGGTCGGTGGCGGCGGTCATAGTACCGTTTCTGGGCCTTTTGCGCGTTTGCAGTTTTCCTGGCGTGCCTTAGCCCGGATGACGCGGCAGGTGGTCTGTCTTGAAGCGGTACGTCCGACTTTTAATGGGGTGCTCAAATTCTGAACGGCAGTCAGTTTCGGGATCTGCCCGTAGACCACTTCATAGGGTGAAGTTCCAGTTGATGGCCTGGAACGCCGTGTTAATTGCATACGCAGCTGCTTGCAAATGATCGTCCCAGTCTGCTTCATTTGGTTTCTTGTTCTTACAGTATGGAATGAGTCGAGCCTGTAAAGTCTGGTTGTACCTCTCTGTCAAGCCATTCGCTTGGGGATGGTACGCTGAAGTGAAATGATGTTCGACACCAGCATTTCGGAGGTACAGCGGTGAGCACTGTTAGGGTGAACACGCGAGCGCGTGGCAGACGTCATTGTCAGCGCCGCGTAACAGCCATCGTTGGAAACATTGCACATGCGCAGCATGTGCTTTAGGATTCACTCTTTCCACAGCGCGCACCACGTCATGGATCCGCTTGTTCGTCGTCTGCTAGCCGCATTTTTGCCTGCTAAGCTGATGCACCGTGCATTTTAAGTTACGTCCTTCTCTGCAGTTTTTTAAAATAAATAGTTCCAATATAAACGACATTGTACTCATTTTTTCATTCATGCCCAACCTTTTGATCCAGATAGACCTCGAAATGAATGATGCACCAGCTTAGCCGACAAAAATGCGGCTCGCAGACGACGCACAAGCGTATCCATGGCGTGGTGCGCGCGGTGGAAAGAGTGTATGGCAGAGCACATGCTGCGCATGTGCAATGTTTCCAACGATGGCTGTTACGCGGCGCTGAAATTGCCGTCGGCCACGCGCTCGCGTGTTCACCCTTACAGTGCTCACCGCTGTACGATTGGAGTTCCCGACTGCGGAAAGTAGTCGCTCTGTCTGAGATGATCTTCCTAGGTAGGCCGTGTTTCCATTCAAAGCGGTCCTGCAGAAATTTGATCACAAGGCCAGCTTCGAGAGAAGGCACCGCAGCGACTTCCACAAACTTAGACAAGTGGTCAACTGCGACTAGAATGTACCGGTTCCCTGCTGCTGTAGTTGGTAATGGACCGACGTGGTCAATCCCGATGGTGTCAAAAATGGTGTCAGGGGGCGGAATAGGTGTGAGCAGTCCAGGTTGGCATCCCGGGCGATGCTTATGCTTTTGGCACACCTCGCAGCTAGCGAAGTAGGATCGAACGCTTCTCTCCATTCTCGGCCACCAGAAACGTTCCTGGATCTTCCGAAGGGTAGCACGGCGGCCTACGTGTCCACCTTCCGGGGCATCATGGATGTCGTGCAGGATTTCGGAACGCATGGTGGATGGAATTACTAAGAGGTGGCGTTCTTCTTGGTCAGTGGTCCAATGGCGTGGATACAATGTTCTTCCACGAAGGACAAACTTTGAGTTACTGTGCGTGTCTTCGAGGGCCGTTATTATTGCTGCCAAATCTGCATCGTACCGTTGAGAGTTTGAAACGTCCTGTTGCGAGAACCAAATCCAACCTTCTTTGGTTTCGGGTGTGCTTTCCTCGCATGGGTTTCGTGACAGGGCATCAGCAAGCTGGTTTAGTGTCCCTGCTCGATGCTTCACGTCGTAGGTGTAGTCTTGCAGTCGGATTATCCAGCGAGCGAACTTGTGTTTAAGGTGTTGCTTGGCAAACATCCATGTAATCGCAGCATTGTCCGTCACCACCGTGAACTTGCGACCAAACAAGTAGTGCCGGAACTTCTCGTCTACGCTCCAGACAACAGCCAGGCACTCCAACTCGTTCGAGTGGTAATGACGTTCCGTATCTGATAACTTGCGGCTGGAGTAAGCTACGACATGCTCAACTCCGTCTGGGTCGCGCTGAACGAGGACTGCTCCTAGACCAACCTGGCTTGCGTCAGTGTGTACTTCAGTGTCCCATTGATCCTGGAAGTGACTCAAAACGGGACACTGCGTCAGCCGTTGCTTGAGGGTTTGAAAGGCGGCATCTTGTGAAGGGCCCCACGCAAAAGTCGACGCTTTCTTAAGCATATTTGTCAGTGGAGCTGCCGTCGTTGCGAAGTTAGGAACAAACTTGCGCAGGTACGACGCGAGGCCTAAAAATGCCTGCAGCTGTTTCAAACCCATTGGAGTCGGGAAGTTGGCTACCGCTGCTACTCGTTCAGGCAAAGGTTTAACACCATCTGCAGAAATGGTGTGCCCCAAGTAAGAGATCGTGGGCGACAGAAATTGGCATTTTTCTCGGTTCAATCGGAATTCCAGCATCAAATAGCCTTTGCAGAACTTCATCCAAATTTCGAAGGTGCTCTTCCTCTGTTGTTCCCACGACCAATATGTCGTCCAGGTACACGACACAAGCGTGGTCTTTCAACGGGCCGAGGACAACATTCATGGCGCGCTGAAATGTACTCGGCGCTGTTCTCAGCCCAAAAGGCATGCGGTTAAACTCATAGAGGCCAGAAGGTGTCCGGAACGCTGTTTTGCACTTGTCTTCTTCGGGAACGTTAATTTGCCAATATCCCGCACGAAGATCAAGTGACGAAAAGAATCTCGAGTGCCGTACGGTGTCTATGGCGTCGTCGATACGAGGAAGTGGATATGAATCGTCGGGGATGGTGTGCTTGTTTAACTCCCGATAATCGACGCAAAACCTGAGGCTCCCATTCTTCTTCCGGACAAGGACAACTGGTGCGGCCCAGGGACTAGAAGATGGCCTAATTACGCCAGCGGCCAGCATTTCCTGCACTTGTTCGGCAATTACGGCCCGTTCGCGTTCGGCATAACGTCGCAGTGGTATAGAGATGGGTGCATGACCATCTGTGGGTATGGGATGTTCAAGTAAGGTAGTACCCGGTAGCTGCGACGTGCTTTCCGCAAAAATCTGTCTGTGCCGTTCGAGTACTGAGGAAAGTGTTGTACTTCCGGCAGGCTCACCTCCAGTGACTGCAGTCGAACCCGAGACCGGTGGACGGAGAAAAACTCCGCCACTCTCGATGACGAGCTGTACGTCACCAGATAGGAGATAGTCAGCTCCCAGGACCAAGTCGGCAGGCAACTTCTCGAAGACGGGAACAGCTGCAAGGACTTTGCTCCCGGCCTCGGTGTGGATCTGCATGTCTAGTGCACCGACAGGCAAGGCGCTGCCGCCTGAGGCCGCGAAGGGGTGGCTCGGTCCAAGGCTGGAGGGTGGCGGGGGCGTGTCGTCGAAGCAACGCTGTGCGCTGTGCTCCTGTATCCACTAGAGCCATAAGCTCCCCGATGCCATCGATGCGGACGCGAACTGTCGGGAGCGGCCGCGCTTTGGTATTGGATGCCTTGATGCGGAGCTTGTGGGCAGCTCTCGTATCCATGTCCGCGGTGACTGCAACGACAGCAACCATGTCGCATGGTAGCGCGCTCCTGCGCAGGGAGAGCAAGGACGCGCCGTCTAGCAGTGTCCTGCAATTCTGCCGCCCTTCGGATGAAAGTCCGGATGTCATCCTGTGCTGTATGCATAGACAGTATGGCCGCGTGCGTCGAGTCATATACGCCATCGACGACGTACTGTCTGGCTGCCGGAGAGGGCCAGGAGAGGTCACAGGCTTGCAGGAGGCGTAATTTCTCGTAGATGTAGGCCGAAATGTCTTCTGTTGAGGCTTGCCGGCGCGACCGCATCTCCATAAATCGAGTGTCGTAAGCACCTGGAAGCGGTGCAAATATGGACGTCAGGGCGGCGCTCCATGTAGACCATGAGGCGTACTTGTGTCCCTCAAAACGATGCCATGCTTTTGCAGCTCCTCTGACACGCTCTTCCGCGACGGATTTCTTGGTGGACTCTGGCCAAGAATATCTCAGCGCAACAGAGTTGATGCTGCCAATCCAGGTGGCAGGGTCGTCCTTATAACCATGAAACTCCGGAATTGCAGTCTCAGGAAGCAGCGTGAGTGCAGCACACCCTATGCCAGAAGTTGAGCATCTTGCCAAACTGCTGAGCTGTTGTGCCAGCGTGGCAATGTCGGCGTCGCAGTACTGCCGTGGAGCCGCCGTCGAGGCTTGGACGCCGTCCTGGGACTCCGGGAGTACTTGTTGACTGCGAAGGGCCACGGACGTAGGCGGGTTAACGTATTCCGATGACTCGGCGTTTTGCGACTGCGCCATTGTCAAGGAGAGACAAGAGACAACGCCCTTGCTGCGGGCCGGCTGTTCTTATTCTGTTCTGAGCCAGAGACAAGCCCCAACCCCACAACCCAGTTCTCCCTCTTCGACTTCGGTCATCACAATATATATATATATATATATATATATATATATATATATATATATATATATATATATATATATATATATATATATATATATATATATATATATATATATATATATATATATATATATATACAGGGCGTTGCAAGAAATGTGTCCAACATCCTCAAAAAAATCAGCAAAAGGCGATATTTGCTCGCTGTTTTCACAATTCCTTTTCTGTAGCAACTTGCATCTTAAGATAGTTAAAGACGTCATTTGGGACAGCAATTAGGAAAATTAAATTAACTAACTGTTTAATTAGTGAAGTTATGTGGTTATGTCAAATGGGAGAATTGAAATTCTTCAGGCGAAAAACCCATCGCAGCTTTGAGATTTAGAAAAGGCGGCCTCTGTTAATTATTGTGGCGTAATGAAATTCAGGCACATTCAATGGCGAAACCAGAAACTCAAGCACCGATGAGCGCAACAAGCAGACGACTAGAATGACGTCACTGTTCAAGACAACGGTTACAGAGCTGCAGTTCTTCCCCGTTCGTTAACGTATGTGCGTCATGCCTTGCTACTGCTGCAAGCGCAGCCCACACACCTACACAACGAAGTCGGTTGATGGTTGATGTAACGACGTTAACTCATTCTGGACCGTCTCAGACGAATATGGCAGTTTCGCTCTTCCGCGTTTCGGTTTCGGTTTCGCCGCTGAATTTGGGAGAATTTAATTACTTCGCAGTTATTCCTAGAGGCCACTTTTTCCGAAATCGCCAAGCTGAAATGGGTTCTTCGCATGGGGGGACTTCAATTCTCCCATTTCACTTAACCGCCTAACTCCGCTAATTAAAAGTTAATTAATTTAACTTTCGTAATTACTATCCGAAATCATGTCCTCAACCATGTTAAGACGCCTGCCGCTACAGAAAAAGCAACTGTGAAGACAGCGAGCAAATACCGCATTTTCCTGATTTTTTAAAAAATACTGGACACATGCCTTGAAACACCCTGTATATATAAATGTTCTTTCAATAAATTCTGAGTTTATAGCTTGCGCCGTGTTTCATGTTCCTTTCTCCATGTTATCGTTCTTTTGCGCGCCACCGTGCTAAGACGAGTTTCTAATTAGCCCAGCCGTCCGCACTTCGCACTACGGGTGCCAAGCGTGAAGGAAGTGCGGAGCTGAGCAGCCTTGTTGGTTTATCTTCGGTTTTCCTCTCTTTTCTCCTCTCTTTCTCTTTTTCCTTTCTTTCCGTTTTCTCTCTCTTTTTTCTTTCTCTATTTCTTTCCTCTCTATTTGTATTTTTCCGTGTTTCTTCCTATTTCCCCCCTTTATTTCTCTATCCGATTTCTTGCTTACTTCCTCTTTTAAATACGAAGCATTTCTTAGCGAACTTCGCCGACTTTGAGCGTATCTCTCTATCTAGCTATCTATCTAGCCGCCTACGACTTTGTGCTCTCGCGGCCGTATCGTTAATGAGATTTATACCAAATCTGGTATGGCATAACATGACCGTATGACGAACATAAATGACTGGTCATATCATGAAAATCATGACTAACTTGTCATGAAAAGTATGATTTACATGCCATGCTCATGGCGTGCTCGCGGCCGTTTCGTTAGCTTGATATACACCAAATTTGGGATTGAGTGACGTGACCGTACGACGAATATAAATGACAGGTGGTAATATGCAAATAATGACGTGCATACCATGAACAACATGTTTTACATGCCACGCTCATGGCGCGCTCGCGGGCGTTTCGTTAGCTTGATATGTACCAAATTTGGTAATTGAGTGACATGACTGTATGACGAATATAAATGACCAGTGGCAATATGGAAATCATGACTTGTCATGTGCGACATGACTTGCATGCCACGCTCATGACGCGCACGCGGACGTTTTGTTAGCTTGAGATACACCAAATTTGGTATTGAGTGACATGACTGTATGACGAACATAAATGACAAGTGGTAATATGGAAATCATGACATGTCTTGTATTCCCCTTCCCCCCCTTCCCCAGTGCAGGGTAGCCTACCGGGCTCAGCCATGGTTAACCTCTCTGCCTTTCTTTTATCCTTATTGTCTCTCTCTCTATGACATGACTTGAGCGACATGACTTGCATTCCACGCTCATGGCGCCCTCGCGGTCGTTTCGTTAGCTTGATATACACCAAATTTCGTATTGAGTGACATGATTGTATAACGAACATAAGTGGCAGGTGACAACATGAAAATCTTGGCATGGATGTCATCTACAACGCCATTTGCATGCCACGATCATAGTGCGCTTGCGTCCAGTTCGCTAGCTTGATATACACCAAAATTGGTATTGCGCGACGTGACTGTATGACGAACATAAATGACAGGTCCTAACATGTAAAACATGACATACAAATTATGTAAAGCATGATTTTGTCCTTCCTGGCTGCTTCGCATTACATTGATTCCCACAGTGCGTGGGATCTGCCGGCTTTTTTTCTATTTTTATACGCGGTTCTGGCTGCGTTAGGCCAAGCGACGACAGCATACGATAGCCCGGGCCCCTAAAGTGCTTCCACACTTATCATCATCAAGGCGCTCGAAGAACAAGAGGAAGAATTAAGACTTCTCGCCCTGGCGCGAGCGCGCGCTCAAAAATATGCCACAGATGGCCTATGCTATATTCGTGGTTTTGCTCACACGACAGTCCGGGCCCTAAAGTGCTCCACACTGAAAACGTGATAGTTACAGCAACAACGCGTCTTTAAAGAAGCAGCCTGGGCAAAAAGTGGAATGCAGTGACACGGGTTTCGGTATGGATCGATTCTGGAAATGCACTTAGTCATTGATGAACCCTCTTTGCGTATTGTCATCTACGAGCGCGCAAGTGAATCCAAATAAAATTACGCCATTCTTGCTTGCCGGAGTCATCTCGCCTTCCTACTATGGTGTACTAGAATGGGATAGTGCGCCGCCGTCTTCACAGCAAACCAATGGGAGCGTGGTGGTCGCTTTTGCGATGACGCCACCAGTCAGCGCCACGATCGAACAGTGTGCCGGCGCGCGTAATTTAAATTTGCATTGCGAAACTTTCTGCAGTTCTTGAGTAAAACGGTCACATAACACGATTGAAACTAAAAGTGTTTGCAAAGTTTAAACTCCTCCGACATATCTGGATGCACGAATGAGATAAATAAAGCTGCTTCTGCGTCGTCTGAGTCTTCACAATTCCTATCGCAGAACAGCGACCCGGGTCGTCTGCATACTTACTGTTTTGATTGCAGAAGGCATAAAAAAGCAGATCGCTATTCATTCCATGCATATGCACCGCCGCCTAGCTGTGGTGCATATGCATGCACCACAGCTGTACTATTCAATCTTATTTAAGCCATTGCAACCGCGGATACCTAGCTGCTGCAGTGCAAAATCTTGGCTTCGTGAAAATAAACCTTGCATTTTAGGCGATACAGCTGTGAAGAAAAACTCAGGGAAAGCAGGTGAAACATTCACAACATGTTATGATTTCTGCGGCTTCCAAAGAAGAAATCGTCTGCTACCGCCCGCTACCACCCCTCCAAACAGTGGCGTGTGTGTGTGGGGGGGGGGGGGGGCAAACCTACCCCTCACTTGCCAGCCATGATATATATATATATATATATATATATATATATATATATATATATATATATATATATATATATATATATATATATATATGTATATATATATATATATATATATATATATATATATAACAATCACACTTTGATGTGATTTTTCATACACAGAGCATTTGTTAAATAGTGTTTAATCATATTATAAACAAAAGGGACGGTCAGTTTTAAGCGGCATGCACTGGGACAACAACACATATATGCGTGTTATGCATGTAATAGTATTACACGCTACGCTTTTTATGCTTTACCTCACAACTTGCCGCATGAATACAATTATGTAGATGGCGGCCTCCTCAGTATTATAAATTTGTATCATTTTTGTTAATGACTAAAAGCAGCTCACTAATTGAGTTCTTAAATGCAAAAGAATCCTCAGGGAACCAAACGTACTTTGAGCGTTTCTCTCTACTTATCTGCCTACCTGGCCCCCCTATGTCTGGGTGCTCTCGTAGTTGCCTCATTACCTTAGTATAGACCAAAATCGGGATAGGAGGACACGAGGGTATGACGAACATGGGTGTCTGGTCACGACATAAATAACGTGAACATCATGTCGTGTACGTCATGAAACTCTTCCCTTCAGTCATGTGTGTCACATACCCGTATACCACGGGCTGCGGTATGCGGGTATGAGCCTTAAAGTTTGTATCTACCCAAGAACGGCGACAACAGACATCGACCATTTAAACGCGAGAGCCTTCAAAAATTCCGGCGTCGGCCCCGCGTTGATCCGACGAATGAAAAGAATAAAAATCAGGATCCCAGCAGGAATCGAACCCAAGCATTTCGTGTGGCTGTCATGTATTATACCACAGAACCACGCAAGGTCTTGAATCTGCTTTGGAAAAGGTACTATGCAGACATGAAGTCGGTGTAACGTCCATTGTGGTTACCGTGCTAGCTATCTAAATTTATAAAAAGGTGATAAACATGGCATATGTACTCCTATTATACAGGGGCCATGTGAGGTTAACATAAATTGTGGCTTCAGTGTCAGCTCCGCTTTTCTAACCGTCTCATAAACATTATATATGTACTCATATGACTCAGCAAGCTATAATCAAGCGTTGCTCGGCAACGGAGGAATGCGCTAACGAATGGTATTCACATTATCGCACCATAGCGTGCAATTCATTTCCATAAAATTTACGTCCATGCCCTAACGTGAATCCGGACGTTGCGTCAGGTCATAAATTTCCCTCTAACCGCCAGCGTAGTCGACGTGCCTAGTGAGCGCGCTATTTTCACACAACTCCATTTACAAAAACACGTCGATGTACCCCGTAACGCCTGTCTGAAAGAAAATAAGAAATGCGGCATAGACAGGTACTCGCTGACTGCTTCGCATGAAACCGGTTACCACAGTTCATGGGATCTGCCGAATTTTAAGGGGTCCACGAAGGCTGTAGTGACGTATTTCCGTCACGGAAACGACGTCGAAAAAATGTACGCAATCACATGTCAAAGAAAAAAGTTCCATCAACGGGCATCGAACCGATGACCTCTCGGTCCAACCGCCACAAGTGCCGAGCACGCTATCAACTGCGCAACGGCCACAGACTTTAACTGCTGTACAAACGCGCCTTTTATATCGCACACTTTCCTCTTACAATGCTCTTGGTCAGCGGGGTAGTGTCGCCCTCTTGAAGCGGTAAAGTAGTTCATCATTACTGTGGCCTCCGCGAATATCACCTGCAACGCATACTGCTACTCATCTGCTCCATTCGGCGCGTTTACAATACAAGTGCAATTTTGTCAACGCTTTAACAAACCGCGAGGTGGCGACCTTCGCCCAAGCGTCGGTCTCACTCACAGCGTCTATCCAAACCAAAAATAGATCTGCGACGCGCGCCTGCCTCACCTGGATGTAATAACGCGTTCCTCGCATCGCGGCGGGCTACAGGGGCGACACGGCGCGCTTAGCGTTTCCCTCTAGATACCACTAAGTTCAATCACACTTTAAAATGTCGCGGGATGGCGACCTTAGCCCGATTTCTGCATCCAATATGCGACGCTCATCTTGCTATCACGCCTCTTTCTCTGATTACGCTCTGGCCGTTAACATCTACAGATACCACAATGGTTTGTTTAATAAATTGACCATGGACGTTAGTCGTCGGGATGGAGATGTACCCCCCAAGCGTCAACGAGGGTGCATCCACGTTGAACGGTGGTATAGCTGCTAAACACCAAAAAACACATAGGGCAAACCCTCCTATATCAATGTACAGTAAACATTCAATTACTTCTGTAAAGGCGCGTTTTACTTTCGTGCTATGCCGATTCCTATGACGGAGGGATCAACCATGTTTTTTCAATGAATGATTGCTGGTATACTTTTTCATAATAATTATTACACTTTCTTGCATATATTCAGGCTTGTGTGTATTACAATTTGCCTTCTTTGCTAATAGTCCAAACAGTATTTCTGGTGCGTGCTTATTAACATTATTACTATTATTATATTACTCTTATCAACTTGTCAACCCTTTTCCTAATAAAATGTATAATTTGTGGTGTTAGGGGCGTTGTACATTGTAAACAACTTTGTAGTACAACTGACATTGTAGTACAACTGAAAATTTTCTTTGAAAGATAAAAAGGTGGGCGATTTTAATGTTAAACTATCCCTCTTTGCTTCCTTCCGAAATGTTCGTTAGCTGCGTATGATTGGTCGAAACATTCTGGGTCATGAAGACAGCACCAGCTCGTTACGCGAGGCAACAAATGACGCGAAAATGATCCATCGCGTAATGACCATTTATGCACGACCACGTAAAAAGTAAGAGAATGAACTATTTTCAATACGGCATATGGTTGTTGGTTCTTCGGCATTTAAAATTTTCTGTGTTCCGTAAAATCGCCTGCTTGTTACATGATGTCAGGGAATCTGTGATATGTCGTGGTGTTTATTACAACTCATGCACATGAAACAGCGCATTCACGTGATGAACAATACCTCAAACTTTTTGGAATAGCCGGAGAGCGTCTCCTTCTAAACGTAATTCAAGTAGGCTAGTTGCCGATGACATTAGCAGTGGCTACTTATAGCAGCTGGCGAGATGGACTCATATGAATGTAAGGAACATTTTCACTTGCATCATAACGACGTTTAGCTGTTTGTGCGCGTATACTAATTTCTGAGCTCATCCTTGCTGAGAGAGAGGGAGAGAGAGAAATAAGCAGAGCTGCGCGTGTGTGCTTCTTTATCGTCGGAGTTGTATTTTGAGCTGTAAAAGTCAATTCAAGTTGAATGAAAGCCAACTAGCCCGACTCTTAATTAAGCCTCCTTAGTGGAAAAAACCACGGACCTTCACCATCTCCCTGGTACGGTGGATCAAGTAGCGGGGCAAGCTTAAAATCTCATTTTTCCAGTGTGCTCGAGTCCACTGCTTTCTTCGTCGCCTTGTTGCAAGCTCCCGCCATCGCTGCAAGCTACCATAAAGCAAGGCTGATCAGGTTGATCGGAGACTAAAGCGGAAACCTTTTTTGGTGCTTCCAGTACGGCAAAACTAAAACATTGAAAAAGATTCGACACTCTCATCGGCTCACAGCAGCTTCGACAGAGCAGCGGTGATGCTATTCCTTTTCCATGAAAGAAAAGGATTTTCCAGAAGCCGAAAGTGCTTAGACCGATCCTTAAAAAGTTTGCTCGTTCCCATTCGTAACTGCATCGTCAATTATTTAAATTTCAGGCCAGGCACAGCAGAGTAAAAGCATGAACGAGTGATTTAATGTTATAGGGTCCCTGCTCAGCGCTAGCCTGCTCTGCAATGCTACAGCACAAGGCGCGAAAGTGTCGCATACGCGGCCCCCACCGCAAAGAGCCTACAAAGAAAATCGTCACAGCAGAAATGTTTGAAAAAATTTCCTTATATTGTAACATTCTCTCGTAACATTCCCATACCCTCGTAACAATATAATTGAGTGATTACTGTGGTGAAGGAAAACTTCGCCTTAGTTGCTGGTTTCCCAGCGTGCAGCCAACAGTGACCACAGTCGGAAGTGGGGGGGGGGGGGGGGGAGGCTCAGCCCTCCTAACTTTTCTCAGTGAGGCGGCTCGCGCCCCCCCTTGCCCCCCCGGCTGATACGCCTATGCCTCCAAACCTTTATCATCACAAGAGTGTGAACAACTTTGATCGTCTGCTGCTGCTTATCGGGTTGATCTTCCCATTCGTTTTCGTGGTGGCGTGTTGGCGGTTGTGTCGAGCTTAACAATTAGTTCGACAATGCAGGAACTATTCTGACTGCCGCGGCGCCTCGCCTTAGATGTACACGTTTGCGTGGATGAGCGTGTGGGGCTGCTTTTAAGTTTCGCCGCTCCCATGAAGTCTGGAGCTGGCCTGTACAAGCCGCGTTGTATTTCTCCTGCGTAGTCACGGCACTGCGTCGCCACCGGCTGGGAATGGTGGCCGAGAAGGCATTCGGCCTATCGGATCCGTGAGTTTAATCTGACCCTGGGAAGAAATCGGCGCTGGATTCTTTAACAAGCAAGTGATCCCTCATTAATCTGCCGTACCTGTCGCGTGCCCGAAACGCATCGCGATTGCCGGCAACGGGCTCGATCGTGTTGTATATCGCGCGCACGAAATGCATCTCGCAGGCCAGTAGCCACAAATTCTTCTCGGGGGGGGAGGGGGGGGGGGGGAGGGGGGGGGGGAGGGGCGGGCACTTGTTCAAGGCCTTGAAAAACCCGCATTTTCATTATTTATTCTCAGTAAAACACCTCCATTCCAATTTCGGGGGGGGAAGGGGGGCAGGGGCACTCTCCCCCCTTGGCTACGGTCCTGGAGCTAAGGAGTAGCCGGCGTGCCTTATTTGTGCTCCAACATCCCCTTATATCATGTCAATAATAAAAAAAAAAACGCAGAATACTCACATATGCGACATGGGGTTGACTGACGGGCGGTGATGCTATTTCTGATAAATTATGTGCCTTCTACCTAAAGTCGCCGTGGCGACCCAGCGGTTACGATCCACGGCTGCTGACCCGAAAGACGTGGGTTTGATCCCGGCCACGGCAGCCGCATTTCGGCAGAAGTGATTATATAAATGCTGGAGGCCCGTTTACTGTGCGATTTCAGTGAACATTGACGAACCACAGCTGGTCGACTTCATCCAGAGGCCTCCACTACGCCGTGTCTCAAGAGTCTTAACACATATAGCGCATAAAAAGGACAAGGCACTGAGGTACGACACTGACGCGGCGCTAACCTACAACAAATGATTTATTTTACGAAGCACCACAAGTGAAAATACAAGAACCAGGGCGCAACACAAGCAGGCGCATAAGTACGAGATTGAAACCTTAGAACGTGAAAGACAAATAAAGAATATAACGGTATTGACCGGAGCTAGTTGGTTCATAGCTAACATTGGTTTGAGCAACGGAACTTGATACGAGGGACAAAGAGAACAGACACGGACGTCGCTGTCAGACACGGAACAGCGACGTGTCTGTCTGTCTGTCTGTCTGTCTGTCTGTCTGTCTGTCTGTCTGTCTGTCTGTCTGTCTGTCTGTCTGTCTGTCTTCCTCTTTTTTTTGGTCCCTCGTATCAAGTTCCGCTGCTCAAATCAATGTTAGCGAAGAATATAAAAGTGCAGCGAAGGAAATATTTACGAATTCCTAGGGCAACCAGAACCATCTCCGTCCTCAGTGCACCACAGTGTCTCGTCCTTTCTGTGCCCTATATGTCCACAGAAACTATATATAGTTGTTATATACATAGGCAACTATATATAGTTGTGAGGATGGAATACCAACATGCCAAAGTTCACGTTCTTTCAAGTGTCTCAAAGTCCGAGTTGTTTTGGGGCGGTAAACACCACCAACCAAACCAAACTTCTTTATCACCACAGTGCTTTTAGTTTGTAGTCAACGCCTGTAGGCAGGTTCTCTTATGTCTGTTTTTGTGCGTCTTGGTTTCTCCCTTGAAAAATGCACTATAAAACGTCGACTTATTAATTTACAAAGAGCTCACCTACTAACGTGGGTGGGACATTTTTGCTTTTTCCACCACAAGAACGAGTTCCACTGGGCGTGTGATTTATACAAAAAAAAAAAAAATTCAAGGCGAGTAAAATAAATTCGCGTGGGTCAGTTTTACGGCTACCTTTTCATTTAAGTGTTTCGCCACAGTAAAGTGAGCACAGAATTGAATGTAGTCCTTTCGGTTAAACTCCAGCGACAAATGCTCGGATCGGTGTGGCAGAACTAACGTCATCATCGTGTAAAAAGGCTATGAGAGGGGGGCTATTTCTTTTGCGTGCGTTATTTACCCAGATAGCTGTCGGCGTCTTTCAACCCATCTCCGCGGGGGAGTGCGTGGCACGAAAACGTTGAGGAGCAAGCGAAGCTCCGAACAGCGAACAAAATCGACTCACCTTCAAGTGAGAACGCATGGCTGGGCCTAAATCAAATTTCACAAGCACGCCACTCGAGAGGCAATAAAACGGGCTGCCCCGAAAGAGGGCGCTTCCCGACCAAGGGGAGAAGTGGAGTGGGCTCCCTTTTATCCTCGGCTCCCCCCATTGGGCCATTCTGTCGGCGCGGGGTGCGTGATAAACGGAGGGGAGGCGAAATGCCGCGTCATCCCGTACACAGCCGGAGAGCTGCGAAGAGCCGTGTTCGGTGCGTTTCAGAGCGTGTCGTTAATTTGCTCGAAATATACTCGAAACGAGACCATGGCGATATGTTGCCTGCACGCATGCTCGGAGGCAGGCGGTCAGACTTATTTGATTGTCAAAACGGGCTACCTGTCCGCTAAATGTGCATTAGAGAAGGAATCAAGGCGTGTAACACCAGGCTAGGACGCAACGAATGTCTTTGTGCCTTATTCGTTAGCCTTCAATAAAAGACTTCCACTATTGCGGGGAGCACTTTTCCAGAACGTACTGAAAATGGCGGTCGTGACTTGGCCAGTCAGCGTCCACTGTTTGTTATCGCCGGTCCAGGATATACCATTCCAGCAATAGACGTGCATTTAGTGAAACAACGGGCACGATTTGAGCGGCGTGAACAGTATTTAAGGCGAAAGCCTAACGTCGCTCGTTGCGCTTTTTCTTGACCGAAACATGGCAAGTAAATGAAGCTTAGAAGGGTGGCGGCTCGGGCTAATGAAGGCTAATGAAGTAGTGTAGAGACCCAGGTGACTTACGTCGTCATAATGTGACGTCATCATGACATCATCAATTGACAACGTCGCTGGCTCAAAAAGTGGGCCGTATCCGGAAGCAAGTGCAGCACCGAGTAGGGTGAGGGCATTGACTAAGATCCGTCTAAGTAACTCAGTGCGTATTTCTCACACGGAAGCTCCTTACGTCCTGCGAGAAGGCTTGTTCCCGATTGTACAATTGAAGGCATGTGGAAGAGGCTTTCACTTCCAACTGTTACAGAGAGTGTAGCACAGGCCCGTAGCCAGGGTGGAAAGTGCCCTAGCCCCCCCCCCTCCTCCCCCCCCCCCCCCGAAAAACATTCCTGGCTACGGGCGTGGTGTAGCATACGGCAGAACTTTTTCAGTCCCACCAAGTGGCGCACATCGCTCAGTAAGGAGACTATGGTAATAGTCGTGGGCGAAACATGGAATTACCGAACCAAACTACTGCTAAAATTTCAGGCGCGCGAAGAAACGAAGGCGAGGGCTCGTCCTCGTGTGTCGAAGCAAAATCTATCCGACAAAAGATGACAAGTGCCCGCTATGCGGGGAACACGTACCCAACGCTTCATTCCGTTACATGTGGGCCTGCTAACATTCAAAGGTGGTGCCAGTGAAACAACACACCAGTGGAAGGCTGCGCTGTCCTGCTCGAGGCCTGAAGAAGAGCTCAAGCTGATTGACAGAGCTTGCAAGATGGCTAAGGCCACATGGGTCTTGGACCGGGGGCTCCACCTTTGCTGGAAGAATTCCTTTCCTATATAGTTTAAAATTTTTCATTCATTCATTCATTCTCCACACGATCCTGTCTTCATCTCTTCGCACTGAGAAGAGGTTTATTGGTGGTGCGTTTGTGCAGTCAGAGCTGAGCACCGTCTAGATAGATGTCAGCGACCAGCAGCGCGAGGTGAGCGAGCCCAGCATGCCGAGAGTTGGCGTTGCTGCTTACCGGAGACGTGTCCTCTTCTTCACAGCACTATATTTTTTTTTTGAGTAACCGTACTGCACCGACTATCCCGACAAAGTGTCCGTGTGAAACGGGCTAGATAGGCCGAGTGATTCGGCCACGTTATTCTAAAAGCAGCGGCGTTGATGGCTTCGACGCATGTCTAGGCATTTATCCAAGTTGGTGGCACACACTAAACATTTTTGTCTAGTGCTGGCATTGTACTGCTACTGCAGCCACTTCTCCATTTTGGCGAATGAACTGTATAAAAAAGAGCCTCCATTTTCCCCTGTCTTGTTTGGATTCCCTCGTGAGCGAGGAAATCAGTTTGACAAGTTGCTAATTCCATTATAGCTATCCCCACCGGGAAATGCTCCGGAGTAAATCACACTTTGTTTGAAACAAATAATGCAACTGATAGGAAATATTAAAAGTGCCTTAGATGCTTAGACATATCTAGGCTCTTTCTAAAATGAAGTTGGTGAAAGTCGCCTTCTCCCATTTATGATGATGATGATGGTGACAGTAGCCTTTTTTAATGAAATTCTGGTAGAACTAACAGCTATCAGTGCTTGTAATTTCCTGTTTTGTCTGTTTGATAAAAAATAACACTTCACGAAATGTGGAAAAGTAGCAGGAATATGGAAATATATGCCAAAAAACACGGAAAGAAGGAACATATGACCACGGCGCCAAGTTTTCGGAGTTTATTTTTCTTGAAATTCGGAGAGTGTTTCTCGGAGTTTATTTCTCGTAAATCTCCAATTCTCCAAAATTAGGTGTTTAATTTTGCACTGGAAGTTGTTGCAAAGTGTTCTTATTACTTTTATTTCCAATGAATATGCTTTGCATTGTTGCTGATAATCCTGTTTCTTCACCCTTTCATTTCTCCTCACTTCGTGTTGATTTACCTTGTTAATAAATCTGTGGATATGCACTGCTGTAAACTCACAAAAGTCTACTTTTTTTTTTTAGAGGGGGGAGGGGGCAGAAGCTAGTCAAGCTGCATCTTAGCTTTTTCTCCTAGCTTCCCTCGCATGCATACGACGGCTAGGTACAAATCTGAACGTCGCTCAATTTTATACCTATATATTACATAGCATCAGCTTCTCACCAGTCGCGCACAGCCGATTGCACGGAAATTATTGATAAGAAAAAATACACCATAATATAGGCTTGGGGTGGGGTGCAAGTTCATATGTCAAGAAGTGAGAGTAATGTATTTTGATAAGGGCAAGGAAGCGCCACTGGCAACTTGCAACAAAGTTTACATTTATATTGGAAAGCGGCAGGTAACCCATATTTAAGCAGCGGTCACTGCACATAGTGCGCAAAACAAGGCAAAAAAACGTAACTTTGAGTAAGCAGATGAAGTTAACTTCACACATAGAAAGGTAGTGAACTAGGCCCTTAGCCAGTAAAGAGGGCCTGCCGCCTCCACCCCCCGAAGTGT
>JALIZH010016319.1:0-87500 GCA_030522465.1 Rhipicephalus appendiculatus | reverse complement strand
GGTGTCGTAACTTTAAACATCATGTGCCCACCTAGTTGCCGACAGAGACGTTTGCAAGAAACTGTTCTCAGCGAAAAAAAAAAAAAAAGAAGAAGACTCGTTGCTATGATCATCATCCGACCGAATGTACACAGCAATAGTCGCACCGATGGTTGTTGGCGGAAACGCATGTGCCCGACTTGTCGAATGAGAGGTGCTGCAACATTCGATTTTCTATGTTGCCAAGTAGCTGATCGGTTGAAAAAATGTTGCGGACCACTACCTTTAACTTTATAGTTAATAAGGGAGTGCTTTTCAAAATATCTTCGCTGTCTAGAGGGGGGCAAATCCATTGAACTCTGTGGGCGTTCGCCGGGGACGCCAGGTTTCCTCGTTGCCGCGAGAATTTCGTTCTTGAGGGCTTTCGTTATTGAGGAGTTTCGCTGTATAGCAAGGGGGTTGGAAAGCAAAGTGAGGGTCAGGAGGAGGGAACGCCACCAGCTACGCTGTTTCCTCAGTCTTCGCTCCACTAGTGCGTAGCAGCCCCCACTGATTATTATTATTATTATTATTATTATTATTATTATTATTATTATTATTATTATTATTATTATTATTATTATTATTATTATTATTATTATCATTATTATTATTATTATTATCATTATTATTATTATTATTATCCTTTGATTCAAGTGTTACAAGGGTTGTATACGTCTTTTGCAAATTGAGTACTTGTGTTCATATATTGTGGGCTTACCAGGGTTGCCGACTAAGCTGGTGCCCATGATGGGGTATCTTATGGTCCAACGTAACTGCAGCCCTCATGTTACAGCACGTTCGTCAGTTTTGTCGAAACAAAGTGCACGCTAAGTTGCGATGATGTGCATATCATATACCAGCGATCATTGGCGTATTCCTCTGGATTCGAGCAGCGCTTGAATCCGCATACGGGCTAGTTGGTATTCCATTTCAAATGTGATTACAGCGCAACGGAAAACACTTGTTCTTCACAATAAACTTTTGTTGGAAGTTAGCACTAGTCTTCGTTGGTCTCTTTGTCCGTCCCGTGTCTTACCTTGCGCTGTAATCACATTTGAGCTTGATTTAAGCTTGCCGAGTCATACGAGTACTATTTATTAAGTGCTGAACACAATAGCGGCTCGCGCCGTCGTATGTTGCTGTCGCTTGGCGTAACGCAGGCAAAACCACGTATAAAAATAGAATAAAGAGAGGAAGCAAGCGAGAAATAGAAAGAGAGAGAGAAAGAAATGGAAAAGATAGGCAGGAGGAATAAACCTTATTTATCAGAAATGGGAGTGGGAACGGGGAAGAAAGGTTGGATGGGGTGCTAGATTGGGACCCAGGGGGCTGCAACACTAGTAGACCAGTCCGCCAGCCTGGTCTGTACATGCCAGTTTGCGCTCCTTAAGTACCTCTCCGTGGCCTAGCACAGGCAGGACAAGACCACATATTATGGGGTCTTTTCCAATACTTCTTTGTAAGGGAACATTTGCGCGGCGTGGTCAAGCCCATAGATCGGCGAACTCACTCATGAGTCGACTCACTCTGACTCACTCAGACTCAGATCGGGCCGTGAGTCTGAGTATGAGTGAGTCCGGGTGAGTAATATTTTGGTGAGTTTGAGTCAGGGTGATTCCGTTTGAAGAAAATTTTCGTGAGTGAGAGTCCGAGTGAGTTTGGCTCAGGAAAAAGTTTGGTGAGTCTGAGTCCTAGTGAGTCCAAAACGCAAGCTATATTTCTTGAGTGAGTCTTAGGGAGTGCTACATTTTTTTTGCCGATCTATAGTCCCATCTACTCATCTTCAGCATTAGTATCAGCCTTACTTGGATTCACGTTTATACTCCCGTCTATTGACACGTATTCCAAAGCACTGTCGTTCATACACCATTTCAATATTTATTGATCAGAGGCGCGAATTACGTTAGGGGTTCTTGACCTCGCCCCACGCCAACTCTTGCAGGGAAGTTCTTGATAACTATATCTTATGTTGTCGTCGCTTTCAAGAAAAATGACCTTACTGGTTTGCGAGCACTCATAACTCGTATTTGAAGGTACTATGTTTATCAAAATACGCCAAGAAGAGAACTGATTACGTGAGATATTGGTGTTAAAGAGCATTGAAACCATGGTCGAAAAAGCTAATTCTAGGCTAACGGACTCATGAGTCGACTCACTCGGACTCACTCAGACTCAGATCGGGCCGTGAGTCTGAGTCTGAGTGAGTCCGGGTGAGTAATGTTTTGGTGAGTTTGAGTCAGGGTGAGTCCGGTTGAAGAAAATTTTCGTGAGTGTGAGCCCGAGTGAGTCCGGCTCAAAAAAATTTGCTGAGTCTGAGTCCGAGTGAGCCCTAAGCGCAAAATATATTTTTCACAGGTGAGTCTGAGGGGGCTCCACCAGTTTTGCCGACCTATGGTCACGCCATCTCTCGGAGACGGCAGGAAAACCGCGGCGCACCATCGCAACGCCTCCAAGAGATGGTGCGACCACACCGCGCGCCCGTCTCTCTTTGAGGCGCGGCAATAAGAGTAGAACGTGATAGCGTGATCGGGCCGTGTTCGTATTGCCTTCCCAATCGCTATCCTGCCTTCGCTTCTCGGTGGAGACCCAGAACCGTGCCGCAAGACAAGCCAATGCGTGGACGCCCTTCCCGCTGATAAGTTTACTTGCATCTACCTCGATTTTTCGCTCACGGCCAACGCTCTTTTGTCGCTCTCAACCAAAGACGACGACGCCGACACCGACACCAGAATTTCTCCGAAACGAGCTATTTTACTCTATCGCGTTAAATAGACAGAAAAAAGTTTGCAGTGATACCGAGCGCACACCGGACAGCAGATCAAAGAAGATAATGAATAAACATCAAATACAAGTCATATTTTCCTCGAGAAACCAGTTAAAGGGGTTGAGGAAATCTGGCAAACAAACGCGGACAGGCACCAATGACCTCGTGTCAGATCAAGCACTTGTGAAAGCCTTGGATATGCCCCCTTTTAAAACAATATCGATGAAGAAGACAAAGGGACGAACAGATATAGACGAGACAATGACATGAACCAACTAGCCCCAGTCATCGCCTTACTCACTTGTGGAAGTTCGTCCCCTGCTCCTTAGAGGTGGTCTACGCAATACCCATAGGCGTGCGCACGGGGGGGGGGGGGGGCAGAGGTGTCGCCTTTCCCCCCCCCCCTTGTCACCTAAGACGGGGGGCGCAAAGTTATCTCCATAGATTGACATAATAGGGAAGGGGGGGCGCTGCGACTCGGGGTGGGGGGGGGGGCGCAAAGTGAACCCCATACATTGACATAATAGTGAGGGGGGGCGCTTCGACTAGTCTTCGCCCTTCCTGAAGGGTAACCCTGCGCACGCCTATGGCAATACGGCTATCATGCTGCAAAGTGTAATGCGGGCAGACTGGTCTCTGCTTAAATTTTCACCTTAGAGACCACCATGCTGCTTTCAGAAAATAAACAAGCGCTGCCTTAGCTGCACATAGCAGACGCTGCCAATGTGAACCGTTTTTCAAAAAAAAAAAAAAAAAAAAAAAAAAAAAAAAAAAAAAAAAAAAAAAACACGGCGTTCTTCAAAAGAAATCAATCGAACCGAGAGATAGTCCAGGCATGTCACATCCACATAGATACTGCCTCGTGCTTCAGCCAAACTGCTATCACATTCCATCTAAAAGAAGCAGAATGTTTAAGTGTCTTGTTTCCTCCGTTTCATGTTTATTACTTGGCGAAAGACTTCGATGCCTCATCAAACACGTAATTTGACCGTCGGCGTCTCGCGGCGTCGGGGACGAGTGATGAAAAAAAATTATCATCACGTGAAGACGTCACCATATCACGCCACACACGGCCGAAATGTATAGGTCATTATGGCATCATCATGACGCCATGGTTAAGTCACGTGATGTAACTTCACATGATGGCGTCATTCTCTGAATGCAGCGCGATTTAGACGAATACAGGGACACAGAGAGACACAGACGAGCGCTGACAACTGTGTTTATAAGCACTTCCGCAGACCCTTTTATGCACCATACCTGGCTGTATCAGAGAAAACATTAATAAGAATAACAAAATAAGACGAAAGAAAACAGATATGCCCAACAAGAAACAAGGCAATAGCACGTGAGGGCGAAACAAAAAGGTTAAACACAGCCATCTACAATTGTCAAACAGCGTTCGTTAGTAGCACTGAAGGGTTGCTCACACAATTATCTGCAGCTTTCTTAATAAAAAAACGCTTCAACGAGCTCGCATTCCGATCCTGTATTTTGCTTTGTTCTTGAAACTTTGGCGTGCAGCCACAACGCTTGCAGTGTTCAGCTAGCAAGCCTCCAGCTTTAATTCCGTACATTCAAATACCGCTCTTTTGTTCGTTCACTAAAACATCGGTGCATTTGCGCTATGTATATCGGCGGCCACAGCTTAGGGGAATGTCATAACCGGCATTCGCAACACATTCTCTGAACCTGTTTCTGCGCTGCGTGGTACACTGAGGTAACCTTCACTGATTAGTCATGCTGCGCAATTTCGACAACTTACAAGGGGCTGAAAACACTACTGGAACATCATGTTTTGACGCTACCTTCTTGATGTTAAGTGAAATTTTATGAATGCATGGAATCACCTGCACCTGCATCGTTCTAATCTCTCGTTCATTTCCTACATCAGACCACTTATACTTTGGAACCAATGACTTGCAAAGTTCAGATCCCAACAATGACGGATACTCTACGCTGTTCAAACGTGTTGCCTGATCTCTGAAGCTTTCAGTTATGCAATACTCAGAGGATTTTGTCAGGGCGTACTGAACACAATTCATTACTATTCCTCTTTTGACGATTTTGGGGTGGGTGTTTACAAAGGGAAGAAGAACGGCTATTTGGGCTAGTTGGTTATGGTCCTCGACTGCTGACCCGAAGGTCGCCGGGTTCGAATCCCGGCCGCGGCGGCTGCATTTTCGATGGAGGCGAAAATGTTTGAGGCCCGTGTACTTAGATTTAGGTGCACGTTAAAGAACCCCAGGTGGTCAAAATTTCCGGAGCCCTCCACTACGGCGTGTCTCATAATCATATCGTGGTTTTGGGACGTTAAACCCCAGATATTATTATTATTAATGAGACAATCAGGATGATAATGTAAAAAGCAGTAATAGCCCAGAGGAATCTGACATCCCACCAGTATTGACAGGAGAAGTAAAGAAAGCCCTAGATGGAATGCAAAGAGGCAAAGCCGCTGGTGAGGATTAGGTAACATCAGACCTGTTGAAAGACGGTGGAGAGATTTTGTTAGAAAAACTGGCCACCCTGTGTACGAAGTGTCTTTTGACGGGGAGGATACCAGTATCTTGGAAGAATGCCAACATCATCTTAATCCATAAGAAAGGGGACGTCAAGGACTTGAAAAATTACAGGCCCATCAGCTTACTGTCCGTTGTCTACAAGCTATTTACGAAAAGAATTCGTAATAGAATTAATACGACATTAGAGTTCAATCAATCAAAGGACCAGGCAGGATTTCGTACAGGCTTCTCAACAATAGACCATATTCATACTATCAATCAGGTGATAGAGAAATGCGCGGAAAACAACCAACCCCTATACATAGCCTTCATAGATTACGAGAAGGCATTTGATTCCGTGGAGACATCAGCAGTCATGCAGGCACTGCGGAATCAGGGCATCGACGAAGCCTATATTAACATAATGGAAGAAATCTACAGCGGATCCACAGCCACCATAGTCCTCCATAAAGAAAGCGACAGAATCCGGATAAAGAAGGGCGTACGGCAGGGAGATACGATCTCTCCAATGCTATTCACCGCGTGTTTACAGGAGGCTTTCAGGGCCCTGGACTGGGAAGAGTTAGGGATTAGAGTTAATGGAGAGTATCTTAGTAACCTGCGATTCGCTGATGACATTGCACTGATGAGTAACTCAGGAGACGAATTACAGCTCATGATTACTGAACTGGATACGGAAAGCAGAGCAGTAGGTCTGAAAATTAATATTGTGAGCGCTGACTATGTTCATCGTCTTCATCTGTATAGACAAACCACTGTGATCATCATCATCGTCTGTCACGCGGGCTCCGCTTTCATCTCGCGAGTCTTGATTAAAATACATCCTTGCTGGACGTCGTCTCATAAGTGGTGGAGCGTGCTTTGGTTCCCACGTCCTCTTGCTCTACCGGTTACCCCTGGAGCTTCGGTTTGGTCAACGGTTGTGCCCGCAAACACCAGAGATGGCAGAAACCAACGCGTCCGCTGCCACAACCGCTTCTTCTCAGCCAGTTGGGCCTAGCTACACCGTGAGTACATCGCCACGAGACCCTCCGGTATTTTCCGGCCTTCGCGGTGAAGACGTCGAAGAGTGGCTCGATAATTATGACCGAACCAGTGTTTGTAATCATTGGGATGAGGCGCACAAACTGCGCTACGTTCCCTTTTATCTCAAGGAGGTCGCTAAAACCTGGTTCCACAACCACGAGAGCGACTTTCCTGATTGGGTGGCCTTCACGGCGCAACTCCGGCAGATATTTGGCACGTCTGCAGGACGCTCCGGGCCAGAAAACAGAAGCTCGCAACCCGCATCCAAGGGCCCGACGAGTCATATACGTCATATATTGAAGATGTTCTGGCTCTCTGTCGCCGTGCCCAAAGTGACATGACGGAGGGCGATCGCATCCGCCACATACTGAAAGGCGTCAACTCTGTGGCCTTCAATGCTCTTGTGATCCAGAGCCCAAATACAGTTCAGGACGTCATCACCACGTGCCAACGCCTGGACGCGCTCTATTCCATGCGCCTTCCACACGCCTCCTGCGACAATCGCTTTACTGGAGAGCATGAATTGCGAGCCCTCATCCGCACCATAGTCAGAGAGGAAATTCACGGCCTTGTTCCGGGTAACCCAGCCATTTCGTCTGTCCGCACTCCTCCTCCCAACCTGCGTGAAATTATCAAGGACGAACTGGCATCCATGACAAGCGTCGCACGTCCACCGTCTCCTGTACTCTTTCGCGCGCCTTCGTACGCAGAAGTTGCATCACGGGCCCCTGCACCAATTCCATCTGTGCCTGCGGACGTTGGATGCGACCATTTGGCCTCGATGGCAGCGCAGGCGCCAGTGCCGCCACACTATTCTACCTGGCGCCCTTCGCGCCCCGTCTGCTTCTACTGTGGCACACGGGGCCATATATCCCGTTTCTGCCGCCGGCGTCAGCAGGATGAACGACGTGGCTATACTGTTTATGAAAGAGAGTTTGCCCCAAGATCTGATGCCTACGCTCCACCACCATATCCACCCTCCCCACGTCGGTCGCCATCCCCTCCACTGTCCCAAGCTGTGCCTCGTCCTTCCCGTTCACCTTACCGCCGTTCTCCGTCACCGTCACCATTGCGGCGCACGTCATCACCCTTGCGCCCTGCTCCGATCTCTTTGGAAAACCACCCGGAAAACTAGAAGCTGCAGTTTTTGGAGGGGAAACTGCTCGTTATCGAAACGTTACAACTCCTCCGTCTCGCCCAGCTAATTTACTCCCTGTTTGTGTGGAAGGTGTTTCTGTTGACGCCCTTATAGACACTGGAGCCGCCATTTCGGTCATCAACCGCGAATTGTGTTTTCGTCTACGGAAAGTGCAAACTCCTTATGTCGGTCCCATGTTATGCGGCGCTAATGACAATCCGATTTCCCCGACCGGACAGTGTACTGCTCGCGTTCTCATCGACGGATTCCGCCATCATGTACAGCTGGCTGTGCTGTCTTCGTGCGCTCATCAGATCATCTTAGGCTGGGACTTCCTATCTATTGCATCTGCTGTAATTTCGTGCGGTCAACCTCTCATTCGTATGACGGACACTGAGTTTTCTTCTCCTGCCGACTTTTTGCCTCCCAACCTTGTCACAGCTGCGGATTTTCTCCTGCCTTCCGGTCAAGAACGTGTCCTTACGATCAAGTCACGACACATTCTAGATGGTGACGCCGTAGTTGTCCCTTGCCAGCGCTGCATTTTTCGAGGAATCGCCATCGCATCTTGTCTCGTTCGGTTCTCACGTGGTTATGCGAGCACCACCGCCTACAACACGACGCCGGAACCAATCCTGCTTCCAGAGGGAACTACTGTTGCCAGTATTACCGAAGAAGTACCGGTATGTGTCGTCACTGTTTCACCTACCTCGTCATTCTCAAAGTGTGTTCCCGCGGAGGGTTCATCTTGTGCTCTCAAGGCCACTTTGAGCAAAGATCTGAATCCGACACAGACTGATGCCTTGCTAACCATATTAATGAAACACAAAACTTGCTTTGACGTTTGTTCCGACGGCCTGGGTCAAACAACAGTGGCCGCTCATCGTATTGACACCGACGGATCTCGCGTCATCCGCCGCCGCCCTTACCGTGTGTCAGCTTCTGAACGCAAGGTCATAGAAGAACAAGTCAATGACATGCTCGCACGCAACGTTATCAGGCCTTCAGCAAGCCCATGGTCTTCTCCTGTTGTATTAGTTAAAAAAAAAGGATGGCTCGGTGCGGTTTTGCATTGATTATAGAGCACTGAACAAAATTACCCAGCACCTCCACCACTTATGAGACGACGTCCAGCAAGGATGTATTTTAATCAAGACTCGCGAGATGAAAGCGGAGCAGCCCGCGTGACAGACGATGATGATGATCACAGTGGTTTGTCTATACAGATGCAGACGATGAACATAGTCAGCGCTCACAATATGCATAAAACTAAAGTAATGTGGAACAATCTCGGCAGAGAACAGCGCTTTGCGACAGGTGGCGAGACACTGGAAGTTGTAAAGGAGTACGTCTACTTAGGACAGGTAGTAACCGCGGAGCCGAACCATGAGAGTGAAATAACTAGAAGAATAAGAATGGGATGAAGCACATTCGACAAGCATTCTCAAATCATGAATGGTAGTCTACCACTTCCCTCAAGAGGAAGGTATATAACAGCTGCATCTTACCGGTACTTACCTACGGAGCAGAAACCTGGAGACTTACAAAGAGGGTTCAACTTAAATTGAGGACGACGCAGCGAGCGATGGAAAGGAAAATGATAGGCGTAACCTTAAGAGACAGGAAGAGTGCAGGGTGGGTCAGGGAAGAAACGGGGGTTAAAGATATCATAGTTGAAATTAAGAAGAGGAAATGGACATGGGCCGGGCACGTAGCACGGCGGCAGGATAACCGCTGGTCATTAAGTGTAACTGACTGTATACCTAGAGAAGGCAAACGCGTGAGGGGGAGACAGAAAATTAGGTGGGCAGATGAGATTAAGAAGTTTGCAGGCATAACGTAGCAGCAGAAAGCACAGGACCGGGATGATTGGAGGAACATGGGAGAGGCCTTTGCCCTGCAGTGGGCGTAGTCAGGCTGATGATGATGATGATGAAGAGTTAGTATGGGCGCATACGAAAACGTGATACCTCCACTGAAGCGCCACTCAACCTAGTGTAAGCAACTGGTATATAAATAAATAAATAAATAAATAAATAAATTAATTAATTAATTAATTAATTGACCAATCAATCAAAGATTTTATGTCCAGCATAATAGTAGGGGTTCACCGCGGGCGAAACGCGGCCAAATACAGCTTGAAGGCATATGTGGATAAGCAAAACGTTTTCTTGGGCTAGTTGGTTCATGACTTCTTAAGGAAAAAATTGTAGCGCAAAGCAAAACACGGACAGACAAAGAGCACGGGACTGGCGCTATATAGCGCCAGTCCCGTGCTCGAATAGCGCCAGTCCCGTGCTCTTTGTCCGTGTTTTGCTTTGCGCTACAATTCTTTTCTTAAGAAAAACCGGCAGATCCCACGCACTGTGGGAATCAATGTAATGCGAAGCAGCCAGCAAGAAGCAAATCATGCTGTACATTATATGCATGTCATTATTTAGCTGTTAGGACGTGTCATTTGTGTTCATCACACAGTTACGTCGCGCAATACAAAATTTTGTGTATATCAAGCTAGCGAACTAGGCGCAAGCGCACCATCATTGTGGCATGGAAATGGCATTGTAGATGACATGCAAACCAAGATTTTCATGTTGCCACCTGCCACTTATGTTCGCTTAATTTTTTACCTCAAATCGCAGCGAGACGCGAGACCAATCTGCCTCCGTTTCGCATGCGTTCGCATTCTCGCGCTTTGCGCATCGTGCAGACGCCATCCGCGTTCCAGCGTTTAAACTGACGGACACTTTGTCAACAGGGAGTTTTCGAACAGCGTACACAAAGCTTGCGGGCGCTGCGGGCGTGGCGTCGCGGGCGTCACTTAACGGGAGCCCGCAAGAGGTGAGCGTACGACGCATGCACCGCAACACCCGCAAACTTTGCGTACGCTATTCGAAAACTACCAAAGTGTTTTCCTCGAACGCCTGTGCACAATGAGACGGGGTCGGTCAGAATGGAATGTGATGCGCGCGTCTCCCTCCTTGCATGATTAGAGACGCCGGGCGTAGCGACGCTACGCAAGCAAAGAGCGAGCGCTGTAGAGTCCAACGCGACCGGCGTCCGTTTGCGCCCCCCCGGCGCCCACCTGGCACCGTGCCAAGGCGCGGCTGGAGGGACGGATGGACGGACGGACGGACGTGAGTATTAGACATTAAAGGATTTCGCCTTAAAAATTTGGTGTATATCAAGCTAGCGAAACGACCAGGGAGTACAATGTGCGTGGCATGCAAGTCATGTTGCACATGACATGTCATGATTTCCATATTAGCACTTGTCATTTATGCTCGTCATACAGTCACTTCACTCAATACGAAATTTGGTGTATATCAAGCTAGCGAAACGGCCACGAGAGTGTCATGAGCGTGGCATGCAAGTCATGTTGCACATGACATGTCATGATTTTTATATCACCACTTCTCATTTATGCTCGTCATACAATCGCGTCGTTCAATACCAAATTTGGTGTATATCAAACTAGCGAAGCGGCCGCGAGCGTGCCATGAGCGTGGCATGCAAGTCATGTTGCACATGACATGTCATGATTTCCATATGACCACTTGGCATTTATGTTCGTCATACAGTCACGTCACTCAATACCAAATTTGGTGTATATCAAGCTAGCGAAACGGCCGTCAGTGCGCCATGAGCGTGGCATGTAAATCATGTTGTACATGACATGCAGGTCATGGTTTTCATATTACCACCTATCATTTATGTTGGTCATGCAGAAATGTCTCATCGTACCAATTTTCGGACATATCAAGTTAAGAAAGTGGCCTCAGGAGCACTATGGCCATGGCATGTAAATCATGCTTTTCATGACAAGTTAGTCATGATTTTCATGATATGACCAGTCAGTCATGTTTGTCATACAGTCATGTTATGCCATACCAATTTTGGTATAAATCCCATTAACGATACGGCCAGGAGAGCACCAAGTCGTAGGCGGCTAGATAGATAGATAGATAGATAGATACGCTCAAAGTCGCCGAAGTTCGCTAAGAAATGCTTCGCATTTAAAACTATGTAGAAGCTTATGTGCTATACATTCTTCGATACATGTATAAAACATCGTATATATAAATGAAGGAAGGGATTTTTTCGAGGGCTTGTTTCTTTGTTTGACTCAACCTTGATGGAAACCAGCATATAGAGAAGCCAAGGAAGATATAGGGGTGTTAACAATTGTACAACTTCAAGTGTATTGTAGTAATTGTCATACAGATGTGAAGGAAGTAAAGTGGTCGAAAAGAGAATTTCGCCCCGGCAGGGACCAAACCATGCAACCTTCTATATAGTGTTATGCATGCGCGTATACATTGTCACTGGTTATAAAACTTGAAAGCTTGAGTGTAACGAACAGGGACGAACGAGTGGCCGTGAGTTTGCATTTAAGTAGTTCGGAGAACGAGACAAATCTCAAGTGATCTTACACGCCACAATTTGCCTCGGTATGGCTATCGGGAGTGACGTGTCATTACATGTCTTCATATAAGAAAGCCGCGAGACACTGTCTACAGGTAACTCTCGCTGAACGGTCCCAGGCTACTTCCGGCGGGCGACAGATTTGAGTGTGTGGCAGCTATCCGCTCGTCCCGCTCTTCTCGTCCATAATCCCATTCGCCGTGCATCGGGCGCCTTTGGTGGTTGGCCACAGCGCGTGCTCTGCCCCAACATCCGATGGAAGCAGGGCGCAGCGGAGGGTGACTCGAGAAGCGGGCCATCCGTTCAATATCGTCACGGGAAGCCGGGAGTGAGCCCGAGAGGGATCGCTTATTGGCGGGGTTGCACCCGCCCGGTAACGATACTGCGGTAAGGGAGCTCGGCGGATGAGAGGCGCATTCAACCGCCAAGTAATCACTGTGTTCATGAGCGAGCATGCCTCGGGACCATTATACGAGTCAATTGCAGGAAGGGACTCTTGGCTAGCAGTGAGCCCGGAACAGCGCGCACTCGGAGGTGTTCTCGCTCCCCGGAAGTCGATGTGATTAGCGACCGGCAGAGTGGAAGGGGAGGGTGCTGACAGGTTGATTCATCTTCGGTGCGTGTGATGGCCTAAACAGGAGTAGTGGCGAGAGAAGCTTTTGTGTTCTATAGAACGCATACACGCTGGTTCCTTTCTCGGATTATTTAGCTGCGTATTTTAAAGCGCCAGGGAAACATTGAGCACGCAGAAAACGAAGAGCCACGCGGAAACGTGGGCTGCTTTCGTTAAGTGGCGGGAATTTCATTACTACACTGCAACTGGTAGGTACGCACAGCTTCAGTTTCTATAATTATGTATACTGGTTATACTTGCAATCGCCGGTTATTAAAGAGGCTACATCGCTAGAAGTATGTCGTGTTAATCAAAGTATTGCGCTGGCCAGCATTTTCTGGAGTTGGAAACAGCAGCAGTTGTATTGCGTGTAGCATGGCGCAAACAACGCTGTCCGATGAGTCAATGAGTTTTGACGTCAATGATGGTGCCGTGACCAGGATCCCTGAAGACAGCCGTGAAGACTTCAACCCGTTGGTGCGAAGGGGGTTGAAGTCTTCACGGCTGTCTTCAGGGATCCTGGTCACGGCACCATGTGTTTCGGAAGGACCAGAGAGACCGCAGCATCGATACGTCTTCGGTTTATTGCGTACTGAACGAGAATAAAAAAAATAGAACGTGCCGCTGGCCACCTCTTCTTCTTTGTCCTCGAGCCCCATCTTCAATTATTGTTTTCTACAAGCTTCATCGTCGTGTATTGACGAAGAATGACCGCACAGTAAAGGAGAGCAAAATCCGCAAACAACGGAGGCTCTCACGCAATCACACCGCCGGTCATCGTCTTCTTCCGCGGACACATACAGGCCCACACACATATATCAGCATTAAAAGAAGAGACCCGGAAACTGACCAATCAGATTTTTAACACGAATGTATTAACGTTTCGGCTCCCCCCACGGGAGCCATATTCGCAATTAAAACAATATACCTGTTTTAGGGGCGAAGCTCCTTATGCCGTGGGTCGTGCGTCCCTTGTAGTTTGTAGTACGTAGTAGCCACCTCGTGATGACGATGACGCTGCCATCCCGGCACACCACATGGAATGTACCCACTATGCGTCATAACGATGACGCTGATGACGATGACGATCGCGATGCCATACAACACATGGCATCGCGATATGGTCTCACATGCATATCGTTTGACCACATGCAACCAACCACCATCACGTCTTTGATGATGTACCTCCGGAGCTTCGCCCACCTGTGTGATGACGATGACGCTGCCATCACGGCACATCACATGGAATGTACCCACTATGCGTCATAACGATGACGCTGATGACGATGACTATCGCGATGCCATACAACACATGGCATCGTGATATGGTCTCACATGCATATCGTTTGACCACATGCAACCAACCACCATCACGTCTTTGATGATGTACCTCCGGAGCTTCGCCCACTCATCATCATTCACTCCGCGGATATGCTGTGATTTTTTAAAATATCTTATTAGCTGTCCGTATTCTATCTTTCAATATGTTTCATCCCGACCAGACGGGCTTCAGTCACACTCTCGACTTCTCACACGGCACGTCTGCTTCATCACAATACCCCAGGGTATTATGTGTAGTCACCTTGCATGCCATGCCATATTGCATGACATTAGGACGGTAGACGTGTAAGGGTCTCGGGTTCACGGCAAGCGCAGGTCTGGCGACTGTGTGAGGGGCTCGACGATGTTACGTTCACCGGCGAGGGTGGCATCAGTGACACGGTACGGACCGTGACACTGGACCAGAAGTTTAGACGAGATGCCAGGCACGCGTGCTGGCACCCATAGCCAAACAGGGGATCTAGCACAAACGTAGGAGCTGGGAGATGAATATCGTCATCACGTGTCTTTTGTCGGCTTTGAACCTGACTGGTGAGAAAACGAGCCAACTCAAGACAGTCTTCGGCGTACCTGGCGACTTCTAAAGTTGTAGTGCCCTCGGAGGCGTCTGGTTGGTATAGTGGAACACCCCTGCTACGTTTTTGAAGAGATGGTAAGAAACAAACGTAAGGGCTGAGAAACGCAAGAGCCGAGAAACAGGGAAAAACGAAAAAAAAGATTTAGTTGTACCGAACTTTATCTAAATGCTTGCGCTTGAAAAAAACAGTTCAACGCTGCCTGGTGCGTTCTCTCATGCCTGAACAGCACGTAAAGTTTTTCGAGCCCCTGTAGCTGCAGTGTCATATTCCTTTTAATAAACCTTAGCACCACCACGGTCGAAACTTGGCAAACGATCTCTTTTGTCGATACCTATGCGAAGTTGTCACCGAATGCGTCAGCGTCTCCGAGCGTTAATGTAGCACTGTTGCCATATAAGGCAAACGTTCCCATGATTTGGGGACATCTCTATGTGGCGCCATCCCTCGGCGGAGCCAACGGCGTCCTGCCATAACTGAATGGGAAATAGAAGAAAAAAAATCATATCTGCTGAAAAAGCCTACTCTAGTCAACTAGTTATCCAAAACGACTACGGGTTCTATGCAGTAGAGACCTACTGGAATATTCTGTTAAAGTTACAGTATCGCACTACTAAGCATGTTGCTTCCCAAGACATTTGAACATCACCCATTAGAAACACATGGGGCCCCATTATAAAATATTAAACACTCTGGGGAAGCAACGTGTAGTGCGACACTGTAATTTTAACAGAATGTTCAGATAAGTCTCTGCTGTTTTGAACCCGGAGTCGTTTTGGATAACCAGCTTTTCTCAAGAGGTATGCTTTTTTCTCCTATTTCCCATTCACTTCCGGCACGCCACAGCTGTCACCGACGAGAAATGGCGCTACGTGCACATCTCCCAAAATCCTGGTCATGAGTGCTGCATTAAAGGAATAGTGACACCATTTAGAGACATCGTAAAAGGGACATTTTTCATTTCCTTGGTATGCAGTATTAACGCTCTCCGCGCACCGGCGTCAGAGAGAGAACACGTACAAAATATTTTACTTTGATTTTAATGTTTTTGTCGCTGAGCATGTTCAAGCCAGCCCCTCCGCAACCTACATTATCCCGACGAGTGAACACAGTTCCAGTAAGTTTGCGAGCTCTGCGTCCTGCATGTAGTTTAAATCGCAGAAATAACTGTCAGGATCTCTAGATGATAATTCACTCATCGTTAGGAATTGGTTGGCGCCAGTGTTGTACGGAACGGCGTTCCAAGGAACGACGTTCCAGGAACTAGTTCCTTTTGGCAGGAACGGAGGAACGCCACCGTTCCATTCAGGATCGGTGGAACTGTAACGGTAACTCGTTACATTTAAGCAGGAACGGTAGAGGGAACGGCGTTCCTTCTGTGAACGTTTCACGGCATTCAACAGGCGGACGCACGCAGCACATCATGCAGAACAGGGCGGATGGGCGACCGTCTGAGGCGCGAAAATGTAGCGCTCGCCCATCACGTGACCACGATGCATCCTGGTTTTTACTTCAAGGCGCCCGCCGGGGGGCGCAGGAAAGCGAAAGACGCCGAGACTGACCACGCGCGGACGAACAGTTGATTTTTTACAGCAGAGATGTTATGCTGGAGGTTTTCATGTGTCGTAGAAAGAAAATTATCATCATCATGAACCCGCACGCACTCTCTTCGTCATCGCCATCCTCTTCTGCTTCTCTCCCAGAACACGGGCGCTGATTTGTCCGGCGCGGGATGCAATAACTCTGGTGAGGCGAAAGAACGAGTACAGAGAGAGCGAAAGGAAGGGATGTAGAGAAAGAGATAAATTCTTGGCTACAAAATGTTTTCGGCGAGGCGATATTCGACATCGCCTATCCACGATCTGAAGGCGAGCGTCGCAACCACTCGGCTATCTAGTTTTTTTGTTTTTTTGTTTTTCTTCCGTGGTCATTCACCATAGGCATGGTACTTTGAAGCAATTCAATACAGACAGAGGACTAATATGTTCATTTTGCTCGTATCACGACCCAACGACGAACACATAGTACTGAAGAATTCGCATTCATCTCTAGAGTGAATACATCAAATAACCGCCATTTCCCATTACACACTAGAACGGTGGTAAGGATAGACACCTCACGAACGCAATATACCATTATGGCTGACTTTACATTTGCTCGTATACATCTCTTAGCTGAGTGACCGTATAGTAAGGAAGTAGGATATTGAGTAAATTATTGGCTATGCGTTTTTCTTGCACATGCGCGCACGATAGAAGTGTATAGCATATCTTTGTATAGTACAGCATATCAAGGGGTGGAAAGGAGAAGTGAGGTGATGAGGAGGGGAAAACGAGTATAGAGAGACAGAAAAATAAAAAGAAAAAAAAAAGATAGAAGGCGAGCGAACGTACAAAGAGAGAGAGAGAGAGAGAGACAGCAAAAAAAAATATAAAAAATGAGAAAGAGAAAGATACAGAAAACGAAAGGAAAGAAAGGAAGCAAAAGATAGAAAGGCAGAGGACGAAATATACAAAAATATGTTCGCTGACTGTGAACCGGGGACTTTACTAAGGCGCAAATGTGTATCTTGAACATTATTTTCTGCTCACAAATATTAAATCAGCACTAATTAAAGGCCTAAGTATTGTCCCTTTCGATGCGATTTCCTGTGCAAGAAGTTCCGTTATTTGGCGCATTGGTGGAGATTTATATTTGAATATGTGAAGTGCAGTATCCTGACTGCGCCTTTGCAGACCGATGTTGAAAAGTGCCACATGTGTTGGACTTGAAATAGACGAGCACGAAAGTTGCACTTACATGTTAGTAAGGCCGGTGGTCTCGAAAAAATTTGTCTGGGAGCGTTTATTTAGATTTCTTTACCTATGTATAACCTGCTGTCAGCAATGTTAAATTCGTTTGATATACGTATGTAGCTCAACGGGAGCTTTAAATTGCTCACTGTATTTCGTCTCAGGATTATCCGGCACTATATATTTATTAAAACTCAAATGTAACGTTAATGTAACGACACGTTCCAATTTTGGAAATGTAACTGTAACGAGTTCCTTTTGCATTTGAGGAACTTGTAACGGGAACTCGTTCCGAAATTGGGAAGGAACGAGGAACGAACTTTCGTTCCTGTTTTAGAGGAACGTGTACAACACTGGTTGGCGCAAAACAAGAACATGGACGGAGAAGTAACACGGACTTCACTGTCCCATGTTCTTGTTTTGCGCCAACCAATTTCTAACCACCTATGCACCAAGTAGCCCGACAGCATACGTTATTAAGCACTCATCATTACTTACGTGCACCACAAGCACGTAAGCGCCAGTGCTGTCTCCTTGTGACATCACACTGCGATGACACGTAATTGAGAAGCCGCCCCCCTCGATATCGAATCCGAAAGTGTTTTTTAAGGTAGCGGTATTAAAAACATATTCCATGCATTCCCAGGCATCACATTGCTCTTTATAGAGTTTTCGACACCAGTGTTATCATTTAAAGCAATAATCTGAAAACAATCAAAATTTGTGTCAGCACTCCTATAACGTCGACGAGCCACGGTGGTACGGCACTATAGGGTCGTACCAGTGTGGCTCGTCGTGAACGGTCGAACGCCTTACGAAAGTGAAAGTACCCCCTGAAAGCGATCGTCGATGGAAATGACCCCTGCTCCACAAACTCCTGCACTTCGTCACTGGTGCACGCATTGGCGCACTCAGACACGATCGAGCCGATGGAGAGAACCGCGGAGCTGTGAACGGTGTCATACGCTCAAATGTTGAAAGTATGCGATTCTTCTGACACCCAAAAATTGTAGGCGTGAAATAATTAAGCAAATGCAACATGACCAACGCGACGATTCCGACCGCGAACCACGCGAACTCCTCCGACAAATAATGATCAAGAGTTGACTGTTGGGCGAGTTGGTGCTTTGACATAGAAACCATCGTGAGAGCGCAACTAAACACGACACACAAGAAGAAACAGACGAGGACAGGCGCACACTACCAACTGTCCTCGTCTGTTTCTTTTTGTGTGTCGTGTCTAGTTGCGCTCTCACGATGGTTTCAATGATCAAGAGTTCACTCCAATGCGACGGCGGAAAGAAATGCCAATCTAGAACGCATTCATTACTTTCGCAATCACTGAAAACATGTATAAAACTAATGACGTCACATGCGCCATATTTGCAATATTAATCTCGAAGGCTGTGCTTTTTGTTCGCGGCAACCAAAAATAAGATACGCGTGCTGCTTGCGCCACTCACGCTGCTAATCTTACGGTACATTCCGACTGGTCGTTTTCGAGCGCTTCGGAGGCTTTAAAAGATTTATGTAAAACAGGAACTGAGCATCACTACTAAAAATATTAGGGCCAATACATGATAAGGAAGGACGAAAATGACTTTCATACCTGGTTGTTCTCGTAGAGCACTAAAGCTGTTGAGTTCACCACTTTAAAACACAGTCCGAGCGCTCTCAAACGACTGTACCCGAACGTGCCATTACCATGAAGCCAGGCCAAGCTGCGCGAAATGTCAACTCGACCGCTCTTCTCCGTGGTCGCACGGCCGGCTCGGCGCGCACTTCGCGACGTGTCGTACGGGAACAGCCCCGCAGTTGCGACGTCACGGCGGGGATCCCAATACGTTGGAATTTATGGGAGCTATGCCGGGACAATTAAAGGGGATCTGCAACACTTTTCCAGGTAGCCATGGAATGGATTCACTAAAGGAGCTTATTGCCTCACGAATTCACCGTCGCAAAAATTTTTTGAATCCGTTCAGTACGAGCGGAGTTACAAAGATTTGTCGCGCGCTGCATTTGCATTCTCTCTTCTCTCGCCCCGTCGAAAGCGCTGGAAGCTAAGCAGGGAGGGATGACAAGGGGGGAAGAAAATACGTCACGCGCCTCGTGACCTTGAGCCCCTTGTCTGTATTTTTTTTTCTTCGAATACACGCCTTTTCAGTGAGATAGCGCGCGCGCACGCGTGGACAAGTCGCGGCTTCCCGCGGCGGCTTTAGTAACGACCGAGCGTGCCATGCTCAAATCAGCCAATGGCTGATACATTGGCTGTGACGAGTGATTTTTGAGCTTGTAGCGTCATTTGTCGAGAGTGGAGAAAGCAATTTTTAGCTGACTTTGATAATTTATTGTGAATTCCAGGCCGCGTGCTGGGCTATAATATTTGGCTCGTGTGTTCTCGGGAGCCTCGACTACCGATCGGCAGCGTTTTCTGACCATGCTCAAAAAGTGTTGCAGGGCCCCTTTAAGAGCCGGGAAAATGCAGCAGTGAGGAACGTAACAGCGGGGTTCTACTGCATGGAAGCTTTGGTGTTTAGGTTCGGTATTAAGGTATAGAAAATTAGTATCAAGGGGAGTGGGAAGGATCGCCGGCCATACCAGAGAAAGAAGAAGTTGGTATAGTCGCTTTCATCGCCGTGTTATACGCCAAGGGAACAAAGGGGGATACGTTGTCCCATTTGGTGTGGTCGGAAAAGGTACACATCCTCCACGTGTCGCCGAGTGTGCGACTGGAACCATCGGCGAGACCCCTTGCATGGGTGGCAGGCGCGGTCGACTTGAATTTGCATTCGGCGAGGAGGGCTTGAATTACAGCCCACAGGAGCACGCGACCCCTGTTACTGCGTTGTTCTTGCGGTGCCGAAGAAAGTTATGCAGGATGAAACAAAACAAAAAAAAAATTAACGCAGTTTCGCCCTAGTGGTGCCAAGCGTGAAGTAAGTGGGGAGCTGGGCAGTCTTCTTTGTTTCTCTTCGGCTTTCTCTTTCTTTCTTGCTCTCTTTCTTCCCTGTTCTCATTTCCAGATTTTTCTGTGTTTTCTCGCTTTATTTCTATTTTCTTCCTGTTTTTTTTCCCTTTCTTTCTGTATTTCTCGCTTTCTTCCTCTTTCAATTTTTATACGTGGTTTGTGTTGTCGTGCTTCCCTAGTCATAGTATTAATGTCCGCACTTTATATCAAAATCAATGTGCTCGAAGAACAAAAGGAAGAAGACTTCTCTTTGGCGCGAGCGCGCGCTCAATATGTTACATTTGGCTATGCTGTACGTGGTTTTGCCTGCGTTAATATCGCCGGCGCTCGAAGAGCAAGAGGAAGAAGACTTGCGTTAAAGTCATCATCAAAGCACTCGAAGAACAAGAGAAAGAAGAATTCTCTTTGGCGCGAGCGCTCACTCCAGTTTGCTACAGGTGGCTACGCTATATATGGTTTTGCATGCGTTACGCCAAGCGACAACGACAGAATACGACAGCATACGACAGCCTGGCCCCCGTAAAGTGCTCCGCAATTAAAAACAACTTCGCTGGCGGTCGAAGCCGTAGAGCTGCCGTCTCAGCGTAGCGTGTAATGTGAATGACGCTGAAAAAAACTCACAGGCTGCCTTATCTTGATGCGAAACAGACAAGCGCTATGAAACGGGGACATAGATAAGAGGCACACAGGACAGGCGCTCAAGTATGAACCAACTTGCAAAAACACACATCTTGCTACTACCTTATCCACTCGCCTAAGACGATTCGAAGGCAAAAGCCATCTGCTTCATTTTCTTCCCAGTCTATGTATTAAGGCGAAAGCCTTAGATGTCTCAGGCATCAAACTCGAAAACTGACCGGCGTCCCACTTCGGCGTCCTTCCGTTGCTGTCCACGCGAGTTATGCAAAAAAAAAAAAAAAAAAAAAAAAAAAAAAAAAAAAAAACTTTCACCACGTGACGACTTCACCATATTGCGACACAAATCGTCAAAATTCGTAACGTCATTAAGACCTGATCACGTGCATCTTAGCTCGGTTGGCCAATCAGGGAGGCAGTGCAAAACTAGGTGAGGTGCCTCCGATCATGGAGGCGAAGCAATAGTGCATTGGGGGGCAGAGAGCTTTCGGAGGGTGGCGGTGCGCGAACAATACATCGACTGAGAGTAAAAAGATGATGGCTTTCGCCTTCTTGTCGTCTTAGCTGTGTGCATAAGGGACCCTGTGAGTTTTGATCCCTCACTTCGCTCCGAAAGCTATCTCACAGCGGAGCTGTTAAGCTGTTCGTTGTATCTTGTGGCAAAAAAACAAAAACAAAAAAAAAACCACAAAAAAACAAAAAAAAAACAGAAAAGCTAAAAATAAAAAAAAAACAAAATAAAAGACAAACGAGGGGAGGGGGGAGATAAGTTTATACTAGCCGTGTAAAGCTCGAAAAACAGAGAAGCTGGTTAATCCTAGGTGCTTAACGTGGCCTTCTTGGCTGATGCTATGTCTTGTGAAGTGTAACGACGCGCTGCATAGATGAACAGAGACGAATGACAGAACGCAAAACGGACAAGGACCTTGCGCACTCACAACTTATATTCAATCGCTTTCGCTCGTCACCTATATATATATATACATACAAAATGAAAGGCGATGAGTACAATGACACACGAAAGTGCGAAGTGCCAACACGAAAGTGTGACGCTACAGTTGCAGTGAGCACGTTAAGCAATTAACGAAGTGTGCCAAACCCCTCGTGGAGAAGGGAAGAGAGCGGGAGGAATAGGGAAAGCAGGAGGTGAGAGGATAAAGCACAGCATAATCTTCTATAGCACAGTATAGTACAGCAAGGGATGGGAAAGGCAAGTGAGGGTGAGGAGGAGGGAAAGGAGGAGGGCAACGCCACCGGCTCCGCTGCTCCCACCCTTCGACCAGTTCGCAGCAGCCCCAATTTTTAAGTGCGAAGCCTTTCTTTGCTTACTGTAAACGCTTTTGCGTTTCTATCTATCTATCTATCTATCTATCTATCTATCTATCTATCTATCTATCTATCTATCTATCTATCTATCTATCTATCTATCTATCTATCTATCTATCTATCTATCTATCTATCTATCTATCTATCTATCTATCTATCTATCTATCTATCTATCTATCTATCTATCTATCTATCTATCTATCTATCTATCTATCTATCTATCTATCTATCTATCTATCTATCTATCTATCTATCTATCTATCAGCCTGCGACTTTGTGCTCTAATGCCCGTTTCGTTAAACCCTAGCGTAATCGACGCGCCTGGTAAGCCCACGATGTTCACACAACTACTTCGTTTACAAAATCACGTCGATGGACCTCGTAACGCTTGTCCCAGAGCACCCCCCTGTTAAATATGTATAGAAGAAACAAGAGAACGAAGTGTGGGCACGAGAGGAGAGCTGGCAATGGTGCAAGGGACGTTTGCCTGACATGGACGTGTTGTTACCTCTTTGAGTCATTAAACCTTTATTTTTCTGTCCCACTCTACCGGCGATATGTCTAGCTGGTCATGACACGAATAACGTGAGGATTCCGTCGAGTAAGTCGTCGAACCCTTTCCTCCATACACGTGTGGCACATACCTGTATACCACGGGCCACGGTATGCGGGTATGCGCCACAGGTGATTGACAGTTTATATCCACCCGGGAACGGCGAGAACAGACAGTGGTAATTTGAATGCGAGAGCGTTAAGAAAAAGCTGACATCAGCAGCGTTCACCCGACGAATGCAAAGAATAAATATCAGGGTCCCAGCAGGAATCGAACCCAAGCATTCTGCGTGGTAATGGAGTATTCTAGCTCAGAGCCACGCCAGGTCTCGGAACTCCTTTAGAAAAAGACCCTACGCATGCGTAATATTGGTGAAACGTCACTTGTGGTTGCAGTTGTGGCTACCTAACTTTATAAACATTAGATATGTACTTCTATAATAAATGCGTCACGTCAGGTTAACGTCAGTTGTATACTTAAACGCCATTCACTGAAGTTGGTCTATGTAGCACTAGCCAGGGGCTTCCATCCTCGCAAACACAGGCTCTACGTATCAGTTTACCGGTTCTGGTGTTGGAAATACCCATGCATCGTTATACAAATGTAAACAACTGGTTATATAAAACATATGCGACTGTTTAGCGTCATTTCGTAACGTATCGTTCAATAAAAAAAATACACAACAGTCACCTTTCCTCCACATGTGTCGCGTAACATCGATTGCCACGGTACGTGGGATCTGCCGATTTTTTGTTTCTTTCTGATTTTGCGTGATAGTGGTAAGGGACACTGGCGGCGGCGGTGAAGAACTGCAGCGCCAAAAACGGCCGTTGCTGTGATCTCATTACAGGTTTCATTGCAAAAAACAGACAAACAAAAAAAAAACCATGTGCCCGCAGCCTATGGCTCTTCTCGGCCTTACTCTGCAGAATTACAAGTGTTATTCAGCAAACTAGACGTAAAATTAAGCGCAGTTGCTTCGGCGTTGGCTGTAGCCGGTGCCACTAGTTGGCGGCGGATGGATATGAGATAGAGTGCGCGTGCGCACGGCCGCTCAAATATGCCACTGCAGAAGAAGCGCGTGTCGACCTTCGTGCTTCCGTGTTGGTACGAGCACGACGCCGACACCAAGGAGAAGTGGAAGAGCGACGGGCGTGAAATACATGGACTACACGAAAAGGGGCTCGCAAAAGGCGTTCAAAGGGTCCGCTTGAATGTCAAACATATGTACAGTCAATCACAAAAGTTTACGGAACACACGAGCATGTGGCCAAGAGCCTCTTCGCGGCATTTTCGCTACGTAAGCGGCGACGACAGCAGCGTTACGCCCACGATGCATTCATTCCTGTGTCGGTGGCCTGGATATTTTGCTGCTGGGTACGACTATTTTACTCCTTTCACTTTCTAACGCGAGGCGCTCTTCGGCAGCCGTGACTACGCGGTTCTGTCTGGAGAGCTATCATAACTATTATGAGTCGCAATATTTCCTGCGAAGTGATATCTACCCTACGGCCCACCGTTCGAAGCACACCGTGGTAGCTTTGATTATGCCATAAAAGTAGAAGTGTGCCGCTCGTACAGCAGACAAGCGCTTTACGTGAAAACAACGAACAGTGTCCTGCGCGGAAGTAGAAAGCTGATATACCAGGAAATAACAAGACGATCCGATACTGGCACAGCGCTGCGGTCGACGGGAGATGGCGTACATCTGAGTGGCACGCATAGGCAGTTCGGCACGCGCTCGCGTGGTCCGTAAACTTTTGTGGTTGACTGTACTGCTTATTGCAGTTCATCTTGTCTTACATGAGTGCAGTGAGGGTTTCACCTTCTTGTGTTACAACAGTGTAAGACCTGCCGATTTATTCTGAACACCTTTCGTTGTTTCGTGAAGGCACGCCTTTATTCTTATTGTTTACGGAAGCAGAAACATGATACAAGAACCGTCTCAGAAGTTTCTGTTCCATTACAGCTCCCTGTGAAGGGCATCATTTATAGAAATAACTCGTTTTATAGCAGCATGCGTTTTCAGGCAGTTTCTTCGCTGAATATGTGCGTAATGAGACGGTATATTCTGATAAAATATAATCAGAATATACCTGACGTTACTGCCTGTAATAAAGAGTTTCTTTCCAATAGACAACAATACACCTGTGCTAATGGCTCTAACTCTTCTTCTGCATGTTCCCGTAACCTCTGGAGTCCCTCAAGGCAGCGTACTTGGTCCCCTACTTTTCTTAATTTTTATTATTTGATCTGCCGAAATGTGTTTCCTCTCGATTATTGGCAGATGATTGGGTTATATATAGGAAAATTACTAATGATGCTGACTGCCTTGCCCTCCAAGCTGAGCTTGATGAAGTTACAACTTGGGGCTCCTCACATATTCACATATTTCAATTCAATTTTTTATTTCATCTCAAGGATGAGGGCAGGCTCGGGAGAAAAGTGTTTGTCACTTGGAGGAGAACCCAGCCTCCCTATACATGGCAAGCAACGAGGACATAGGTGTACATAGACCATGGAACATAGGCCATGAACATATGCAATGAACACAGACCATGAAATGCATGGCGCAGTAGAAGTGGAAAGATGCACGTGGAGTAATGCTGCACGAAACTAATATACGTGAGCACTTTCCTACTGCACAAATTCCGAAGTACAATGCAAAATATGATGTACAAAACATACTATATATCAGACAACATTGATATGCACAGAAATTGTAAATAAATAAATAAATACATAAATAAGTACACAAATAAATACATAAATAAATAAATAAATAAGTAAATAAATAAATAAATAAATAAATAAAAAACTAATGTCTGAACCACCATTTTCGCAATTTTCACGATGAAAGCACTTCCCTAATGTCATGTGCACTGCATTTTTCAATGATTATTTTTGCCTGAAGTAATTTATTTAATAACAAAGGAACAGTAAAACGCAACATTTGTCGCCCAAAATTGGTTCTACAGAATGGAATGTTCCAGTGTTGCTGTAGACGAGTTGGGTACGGAGCAGCATGTGTTGGCTAATGCTCATGGCTCATGGCTAATGTCCCTAAATGCGTCTAAAACAAAGCTAATATCATTCATTAACCATTCCACTCGACTTCCTACAACCTACTTACTCAATATAGCATTGAACTTACATCAACCCACAAGTACCTAGGTGTTCATCTTCAGTCTCATTTAACTTGGCATTGCCATATTAACACTGTCTTAGCATCAGCTAACCGAGCATTCGGTCTTCTTAAGCGTAACCTCAAGCATGTACCTTCCCACTTAAAAAATCTCGCTTACATAACTCTCATCCGCCCAAAGATTGAATATGCTTCTGCCATACGGGATTCTGATCAAAGCATTCGTCGTCAACAACATTGAAACCTTTCAAAACCGTGCTGCTCGCTTAATCTATTCGGATTTCTCCCGGTTCTCGAGTGTCGCAGCATTAAAGCATCGAGCCGAGTTGGAACCACTATCACGTCGACATCACTTTGCTCGCCTAACCTTATTTCATAAACTGGACTATCATATCACCCTTCATAATGACTTTTATTCTCCCCCCCCCCCCCCCCCCCCGCAGTCTTCCCGTGTCGTGACCATGATAAAAAAGTAGCACGCATAACTTGCTGCTCGTCTCTTTACGCTAAATCATTTATAGCACGCACAATCATAGAATGGAATAACCTAGCGTCACACATAGCGACTGAAACTAATTTATCATCTTTTCAGGCTTTCTTAAGTGAAAAGTTTTACTTAGACTGATATCACTATCTGTTTTGTTATGTACGCACCCATACATTTCGCATCAGCGTGAGTTTAATGCAATGCTGCATCTACCACTGCTACTATGTATATATTTTGTAATCGCAAAATGTCAGAGCTTCATAATTGTGTTCGACATGATGTTCCTGCTATAATCATGTATTAATTCTCTGTTTTGTATATCTTACTTTTTTTTTCTTAACATGTTCGACAGTTGTATTTCGTGCACTGGTATTGTTTTCTTTATGTTTTTTTTTCTCGTTTCTATTTTCTGTTTCTTTTCCGAATGTAACCCCCCCCCTTATATGCAATACCTTCGTAAGAGGTCCCTTGGGGGGTATTTTTGAATAAATAAAATAAAACAAATGGCTTTAAGTATCCCTGCATTGAAGTTGAAGCGTATAGAGGACACGTTCTTGCATCAAAGCAAGGGCGAGTTTTTGCGGTTCGTTAATCGCCACGGCTAAAGTAAATTACTCACGGGAGCTCAACTGCACATTAAGCGACTACATCTTAAACCTTAGCTATGTTAAAAGAACGGCGGGAGCCTCGTTAATGTTGGCCTTACGAGGGGCAGGAAAATAATGAGACAAGGGCAAAAATAACGAAAGCTGTATATTGAAATCGCTATGCTGGGAGAACGTGGATGGCAGGCACATAATAATACAAAGTTAAAACTGCGTTGGAAAATGGTTTTTCAAATGAGATCAGTTATTCGGAAATCTGTCATAGAGGACATCCGAAAGAAAATATGTATTCGCGCTTAAATATGTTTGGCAGGACCAGACTTGCATGGTGAAGGCGGGTGAGCTTTAAACGTCCAAAGCCTTTGGGATTCGGCTCTTGCAAAGCTGATTGACGTGTCCAATCACTGGAAAATCAGTGCCTTCTTATTGCCGTAAAAGCTGTCGGCATGCTTTGATGTACGAAATCACCTTTTGCATGATAATAAGTTTCTTGTATTTCGCGTCACATTTTTCTGAAAAAAAGGGAACACGAGCACGCTGAAGCATGTTTGCTTCTTGTTTCAGGAGGAGTAGGAACGACTGTGCAGATAAGGGGTTGATGTTTTTTTACTGCTATGGTGGTTATTAATTGTATTCTAAACGGCAATTTTGTAGCGAGAGCTACATTGGTCGTATTCTCGCCGTTTCGCTGTGGACGGTGGCCGCACCGCGAGCTGAGCCGTTGCCCAGCAACTACCGCAGCTGGCAGCGCCGCTCGCCGCGCCATCTGGCATAACGTTAGAGGAGGAGCCGGCGTTGCACCGTATATAGAGAAGGGGCGGTTCGGTGGTATTCGTCGGCAGATATGGAAAGTGAGTGGTAGAGACTGAAAGAAGCCAGGCTTCGTCGTCGCAACGAAACAGAGAGGAGGCACCGCGCAGAGGAGACAAAGGAAGAACAATCCGCGCGCCTCGAGAAGCGTCGTAAGTACGAAGCGGACAGTCGAGTGCATTCAGATGAGGATAGTTCATCGTCTAGACAGCAGACACAAACCTTGGCCTCAAAGTACTGCGTCGGAGCCATTGAGACGGCTGCCTGCTACTCCACCGACCATCGGGCCGTCTTTGTGGCTATTGAAAAACAACAAGATTAAGACTTTCAAAATAAATGCGTTACACTTAAAAAAAAAAGCGTCTGGTCTTTAATGTAACCATAATTAACGAGAAGTAAAAACCAAACCTAAACACCCAGACGTACGAAACCAAACGATAAAGACGTAACCCATACAGAGAACCAAGTTAAACATTAAGATTAGCCGTACTTCTCGTTACACATACCCAGGCTTAGCTGAGTTAAGCCACAGCCATTTTTTTATACAGTTTTTTTTCTGTGTTGTCTTTATTCAGTTGCTATTCCGGGTTATTCCGTTAGTGAACAAAGTGTTCCACACAGTGCTTTCAAGCTCTCCCAGAAGGCACGCCTTCTGTAAGTACAGTTGCGATGTGCCCACTGCGCTATAATTCACCATTTTGCTAATTAGCAAAGTGTCCGCCACTCGTCCGTAAGACAATGCTCCCGCCTATGCAGCTCCATACTCTGTTGATGCTGAGCAGTTATGCCTGAGGGAAGCAAGGTTTGAGGCTGGGCAAGTTGGTAATCCATCTTCAACATCCAGAGCAGAGCGGACAAAGGACAAGCGTAGTCACAGCGATAATCACGGTACAATTCCATGACCAGGATTTGGGGACATTTGCACGTAGCGCCCTCTCTTGTCGGTTACAGCGGCGGCCTGCCGCTGAATGGGAAGTAGGCGAAAAAAATCATATCTCATGAAAAAAGCTAGTTATCAAAAGCGACTCCCGCTTCTACAAAGCAAAGACTTAATTAAACATTCTGTCAAAATTACAGTGTCGCACTACAAACCGCGTGGCTTCCCAGAGTGTTTAATATTTAACAATGGGTCCCATGTATTTCCAATGGGGGGTGTTCAATTGTCCAGGGAAGCCACAGGTTTTGTAGTGCGATACTGAAATTTCGCCACAGTGTTCGAGTAGGTCTCTGCTGTATAGATCCCGGTGTCGTTTTTGATAACTAGCTTACCTCAAAAGATATGATTTTTTCCGCCTATTTACCATTCAGTTATGGCAGATCGTGGTTGCTGCCGCCGAGAGATGGCGCCACGTACGAATGTCTCCAAATCCTGGGAATGTGTGACATGCTTTTACCTGCTCTTTACAGCGAAAACTGTTATAAGGTCACAACAAGGGCCGATTCTGGCGTCCTAGTTGTCAGCCGCCGCCGCCGGTGTCCGTAACCACTGTCACGCGGAATAAGAAAAAAAAAACAAAAACAGCAGATCCCACGCACTATGGGAATCGATGTAATGCGAAGCAGCCAGCAAGAAGCAAATCATGCTGTACATAATATGCATGTCATTATTTACATGTTAGGACCTGTCATTTGTGTTCATCATACAGTCACGTCGCGCAATACAAATTTTGGCGTATATCAAGCTAGCGAACTGGACGCAAGCGCACCATAAGCGTGGCATGTAAATTGCATTGTCGATGACATGCATGACAAGATTTTCATGTCACCACCTGCCACTTATGTTCGCTTAATTTTTTACCTCGAATCGCAGAGAGACGCGAGACCAATCTGCCTCCGTTTAGCATGCGTTCGTATTCTCGCGCTTTGCGCATCGTGCAGACGCTATCCGCGTTCCAGAGTTTAAATTGACGCACACTTTGTCAATTCCAAAGTGTGTTCCTCGAACGCCTGTGCCCACTGAGACGGGGTCGGTCAGAATGGAACGTGCTGCGCGCATCTCCCTCATTGCATGATTAGAGACGTCGGGAACAGCGACGTTACGCAAGCAAAGCGCGAGCGCTGTAGAGTCCAACGCAACCGGCGTCCGTTTGCACGCCCCGGCGCCCACCTGGCACCGTGCAGAGGCACGGCTGGAGGGACGGACGACTGGACGGGCGGACGTGAGCATGAGACATTAAAGGCTTTCGCCCTAAAAATTTGGTGTATATCAAGTTAGCGAAACGGCCACGAGATTGTCATGAGCGTGGCATGCAAGTCATGTTGCACATGACATATCATGAATTTATATTACCACTTGTCATTTATGCTAGTCATACAATCACGTCGCTTAAATACCAAATTTGGTGTATATCAAGCTGGCGAAACGCCCACGGGAGTACCATGAGCGTGGCATGCAAGTCATGTTGCACATGACATGTCATGATTTCCATATTACCACTTGTCATTCATGCTCGTCATGCAGTTACGTCACTCAATACGAAATTTGGTTTATATCAAGCTAGCGAAACGGCCCCGAGAGTGTCATGAGCGTGGCATGCAAGTCATGTTGCACATGACATGTCATGATTTCCATATTACCACTTGCCATTCATGCTCGTCATGCAGTTACGTCACTCAATACGAAATTTGGTGTATATCAAGCTAGCGAAACGGCCCCGAGAGTGTCATGAGCGTGGCATGCAAGTCATGTTGCACATGACATGTCATGATTTCCATATTACCACTTGCCATTTATGCTCGTCATACAGTCACGTTACTCAATACGAAATTCGGTGTATATCAAGCTAGCGAAATGGCCACGAGAGTGTCATGAGCGTGGCATGCAAGTCATGTTGCACATGACAAGTCATGATTTCCGTATGACCATTTGGCATTTATGTTCGTAATACAGTCACGTCATGCAATACCAAATTTGGTGTATATCAAGCTAGCGAAACGGCCAGTCAGCGCGCCATGAGCGTGGCATGTAAATCATGTTGTACATGACATGCAGGTAATGATTTTCATATTACCACCTGTCATTTATGTTGGTCATGCAGAAATGTCTCATCGTACCAATTTTTGGATATATCAAGTTAAGAAAACGGTCTCAGGAGCCCTATGACCATGACGTGTAAATCATACTTTTCATGACAAGTTAGTCATGATTTTCATGATATGACCAGTCATTCATGTTTGTCATACAGTCATGTTATACCATACCAAGTTTGGTATAAATCCCATTAACGATACGGCCAAGAGAGCACAATGTCGTAGGCGGCTAGATAGATAGATAGATAGATAGATAGATAGATAGATAGATAGATAGATAGATAGATAGATAGATAGATAGATAGATAGATAGGTACGCTCAAAGTCGCCGAAGTTCGCTAAGAAATGCTTCGCATTTAAAAAAAACTAAATAAATGCAGGCCCCTATTCAGGTTTCATGTAGGGTAAGTAATCGCGTTAACATGTGCAATAAAGCGTTTTAGTACAGTAAAGTATCAACTAGGTGTCCCACAATGCGAATTGCGTAACGAGTGGGTCGTTGAATGCTCCAATCCATTAGAAAAGCTTCAGGCATAATTCTTCGTCGTCGTCAACCACAGCATCAACAAAGTGCACCTAATGCCTCACAAGTGTGTAGCGGTTACCACGCTTTCCCAAAGAATGACAAATAATGGCATAGTGGACGCTTCCCCACTGCATAAAAATTATGATGATTTATGGCGTAGTGGGTACCACGCAAACGTGCTTGTAGTTGTTTACAAGAGTGTTTAATTTAAAAAAAAATTACACCATCTCCCGCTAAAGGGAACCATGTGTAGATGTGAAGCAGCGGGCGCTAACGCTTACACTGGCGGCGGCGTTGACGCTGGCGCTCATCGCACCGTTGCGAAGGAGAGAAAACTGGGGAGGCGCAAAGCACGCAGTGATGGAGCGGTGTTTCCTACTGGAACATGCCAATCGCTGTTAATGGGCAATGAGAGCCAGAAGACTCCGACTGGACAGAGAGACCCGCAGTCCGCTTTTAGTTAACGCGCACGCTGCGAATTTTTATTGTTCAACAACGCACAGGAGAAACCTCCCACCGGCACCACCTTGCAGGTCAAGATCCAGTGCCATATATACGGGGTGGCCAGTGAACGGTTGTGCAGCGTGAGCAGTCGGTTTTTAAAAGCGAAGCATTACTTACCGAACTTCGGCGACTTTGAGCGTATCTATCTATCTATCTATCTATCTATCTATCTATCTATCTATCTATCTATCTATCTATCTATCTATCTATCTATCTATCTATCTATCTATCTATCTATCTATCTATCTATCTATCTATCTATCTATCTATCTATCTATCTATCTATCTATCTATCTATCTAGCCGCCTACGACTTTGTGCTCTCCTGGCCGTATCGTTAATGGGATTTATACCAAATTTGGTATGGCATAACATGACTGTATGAAGAACATAAATGGCTGGTCATATCATGAGAATCATGACTAACTTGTCATGAAAAGTATGATTTACATGCCACGCTCATGGCGCGCTCGCGGCCGTTTCGTTAGCTTGACATAAACCAAATTTGGGATTGAGTGACATGACGGTATGACGAACATAAATGACAAGTGGTAATATGAAAATCATGACTTCATGAGCGACATGACTTGCATTCCACGTTCATAGCGCGCTCGCGGCCGTTTCGTTAGCTTGATATACACCAAATTTGGTATTGAGTGACATGACTGTATGACGAACATAAATGACAAGCCGTAATATGGAAATCATGACATGTCATGAGTGACATGACTTGCATTCCACGCTCATGGCGCGCTCGCGGCCATTTCGTTAGTTTGATATACACCATATTTTGTATTGAGTGACATGACTATATGGACGAACATAAATGACAAGTGGTAATATGGAAATCATGACATTGTCATGTGCGACATGACTTGCATTTCACGCTCATGGCGCGCTCGCGGCCATTTCGTTAGTTTGATATACACCATATTTTGTATTGAGTGACATGACTATATGACGAACATAAATGACAAGTGGTAATATGGAAATCATGACATGTCATGAGTGACATGACTTGCATTCCACGCTTATGGCGCTCTAGCGGCCGTTTCGTTAGCTTGACATACACCAAATTTGGGATTGAGTGTCATGACTGTATGAAGAACATAAATGATAAGTGGTAATATGGAAATCATGACTTGTCATGTGCGACATGACTTGCATGCCACGCTCATGGCGCGCTCGCGGCCGTTTCGTTAGCTTGAGATACACCAAATTTGGTATTGAGTGACATGACTGTATGACGAACATAAATTACAAGTGGTAATATGGAAATCATGACTTGTCATGTGCGACATGACTTGCATGCCACGCTCCTGGCGTGCTCGCGGCCGTTTCGTTAGCTTGATATACACCAAATTTGGTATATCGCGACGTGACTGTATGACGAACATAAATGACCAGCCATAATATGGAAATCATGACATGTCATGAGCGACATGACTTGCATTCCATGCTCATGGCGCGCTCGCGGCCGTTTCGTTAGCTTGATATACACCAAATTTGGTATTGCGTGACGTGACTGTATGATGAACATAAATGACAGGTCGTAACATGTAAAACATGACGTGCAAATTATGTAAAGCATGATTTGGTCCTTCCTGGCTGCTTCGCCTTACATCGATTCCCACAGTGCGTGGGATCTGCCGGCTTTTTTCTAACCAAGAAACTCGCTAGCAGACGCTGCCTGCGTCGGCGTCGCGAGGCGAGAGAGGGGGGACGCGCATGCGCAGTGGTAGTGTGGACGCCGCGGACAGGGATGCCTAGTGGAGAGAGGGGGGGAGCGTAGGAGAGGAGAGGGGGGGACGCGCATGCGCAGTGGGAGTGTGGACGCAGCGGGCAGGGATGCCTAGAGGAGAGAGGGGGGAGCAGAGGAGGGGAGAGAGGAGGGGAGGCGCATGCGCAGTGAGGGTGTGGTTGCCGCGGCTCGGGATGCCTAGAGGAGAGAGACGGGGAAAGGAGGTTTCTTTTCTTTTTTTAAGGGTTTGCGCATGCGCAGTAAGGGAGGCCACGCGGCACACCACCACCACTGGATTAAGCTTCGCCATAAGATGCTTCACATCTAAAAGCGCGTTCCGAAGGATCTTAAAGTTCATTCATCCATCTAGAAAGGCCGCTCTTCCAGCTTTCGCTGTGAATGGGCTGCGCGTTCCGCGCAGGCCTGGCGGTTTTTTTTTTTCGTGCATTTGTTTATCGTTCGTTTTGCCCCGCCCGCTAAGATTTTTTTCTTCTTAACTTGTTGAAGCTTGTTGCGCGAGTGTTTGCGCGCTTTCACGTGATGTAGTGTGCTCACATATATGCATGCTTTTTTTTTCAATGAACTCTCTGTTGGAAGTTAGCGCTTGTGTTTGCTCCCTTTCTTGTCCTTCGTCTGCGCTCGTTGTTTGAAGATGCCTGTGTGCTTTAAAGGGTGGGGCTTTAAACCACCAACTCGTAACGCAATTCGCATCTTGTGACGCCAAGGTGCGATTCTGTGCGTCTACAATGCAATATGACAGTGACGCCGCAACCAGAATTTCCGCGGCATGCGCTCTTTCGGCAAAGTAAATGGACATTTCAATAAAGGTGGAAGCATGGAAGGGCGGTGCATATGGAATTTGTTGCTATAATCGTTATATATATATATTTTTTTCATGTTCATGTTTACTTTGGTCATATACACCACGTGTCATAGATCACATATCTACATTTGGTTCAAGGTACGTCATCACGTACAAATTTTATCGCTTTCAAGTACACCGTGTCGTTAGCGATGTCAGAGCTCGAGCCTATATTGTTATTCTTTGAATAAAAAAATCAGTTGTTGGCAGGCGTTCGTCCGTGTCCCTTCTTGTGTTCATCTCGTTGGCGCCGTATTCTTTCCCGTTAACGTGCACCGACAAAAAGTTCTGCTTGAAGGGAGCAGAAGTGTGAAAGGCAGGGAGGCAAACTTCAAGAGCATCTGGTCGACTACTGTACACTGGAAATTGGGAAAGGGAAAAAGAAAAATCAGGGAGAGGAGAGAGAGAGAGGCAATCAAGGAAATCAACAATGGACGCGCTGAATTAAGCGAGCGAAGCAAGCAAGACACAGGAAGTGACTTGCTCCTTTTCGTTCTTTTTTCTCTCATCTTTTTCACCCTGCCTTGTTATGCAACACCAAACATCCGATTTGGCATGCCAACTTCTCTGCAGCAATAGCCTTCCTCCTTCCCAATTCCCCTTTCCCTATTCTACCTTTGAGGTTACCCGAAAGTCGTGGGTTCGATGCCAGCCGCGGCGGTCGCATTTCAGTCGAGGAGAAATGCTAGAGGCTCGTGTCCAATGCGATGCCAGCGCACGTTAAAGAACACCAGATAGTCGAAATTTCCAGAGCCCTCCACTACGGCGACCCTCATATTCATATCGTTGTTTTGGAACGCTAGAAACCCCGTCAATTATTGTTATTATTATTATTATTATTATTATTATTATTATTATTATTATTATTATTATTATTATTATTATTATTATTTACTAACAAAAAAAAGAGTGGTGCATCCCAAGTGGGGCTCTTCTTGCCCCGGCTCCACTGGTTGTGCACAGGGCATGTGCTTAACTCACAGCTTATGTTTATGTGAACAAAAAAAAAAGAATTATATATGCATGATAGCAACATGTGGTAGACGAAACGGAGTAAAATCAAAGATCAAAAATATGTACTAGATACGTCTGCAGCAACAAGACTCATCTGCATTTTTAAAAGGATGATACAGTCACACTTACTATCTGCACAAACATAATGACCATCATCATAAAGCATTGTTTTGTATTCCCAAAAGTATTTGTTGTTCTGAAATTCTTAAAACCTTATGTACTGAATATCTTATTTTCGTCACGTAAATCACATTCACGTTTGGTTATGTTTTTCAAACTGTGTTTGCATTTGTTAGTCACATGAACTACCTATTGATGTCATTGCCTGGGCCCATTCGGTCATCTTTTTGTTTTCTTATACACATGTGACTTGCATGTAGCCATTCTCCTTTATTCTTTTTCCTTGTTCACTGTTAATCCTACACTGAGCAATGTGTCATTTTGGGGGGGGATTTTGGGTTTACAGGGGGCAGGCGCCTTGTCAGGCTTTCATGCCTTTTCGCCGGTCCCCTTGGTAAACTGTACTTTTTTGCTTTTTGCCTGAAAATAAAATTTCAATAAGTCGGGCCAAGCTAGTCTATCTTTCTATAACACAGTGCCAGGAAGTGTTGTCGAACACAATCTTTATATATCTTTAACACATGGAAGGTTGCAAACACCTCGCGTGTTGTAAGATTCTTGTCTATAAATAAAACCTCGTTGTCAGAAAAGCTTGCGCAGCAGCCTCATTCGCGGCAATGCTTTGTTAGGTACGAGTGTGCACCACTCCCTATGTTGCCCGATGCTCACGAACCTCCTGGTTTGGCCTAGTAAAATAATTGTTGTGGGTTTACGTCGCAAAGCTAGGACATGATTAGAGACGTCCGCTGTGGAGGGCTCCGGAAATTTCGACCACCTGGGGTTCTTCAAAGTTCACGTAAACCTAAGCATTTTACCTTTATCAAGATGCTGCCGCCGCTGTCGGGATTTGATCCCACGAACTTCGGATCACCAGTCGAGCACCATAACCATTAGGCCATCCCGGAGGCTGAACATATAGAAGAAGCACCGCACGATAACGGTATGTCATACTGACCCCTGTGGGGCAAGGAACATACTTAACAGTGCGTTATACATATCACACTCCAATCCCCAATGCCGCTACCTATCACCTCCACTTTTTTCCGTACGGCTGAGCAAATGTTTCAGTTTGTTATAGGTAGTCAAAGCCACTTTCAAGCCATACCTGCAATTCGAAAATTCTAAAGAAGGTCATTTCGGTGAAATGCCTCCATTCTGCTGTTACCAAACTTTCCTCCGCAGCATGCAAAAAGCTTCTTGGCCCAGATCGAGAGACTTGAGGCAGCGGGTTAGCCGACATGTGTAATCTCCCGTACAAAGCTGTCCATACAGCTGAAAGCAGATACTGGGGCGGCGAGATGGAAGTAGTGGCCATTCCTCATCCACCCAGCCTGTCACATGGGCTAAAGAATGAAGCAAGAATCTCAGTAAGTGACGACGATGTCATTAACGCGAATTGTTCGAAGAACTGGGCTTAAACTTTTGTTTTGTGAAACGTCAACATTAAGATAGTTTGAGACAAGCATTGTGCGTTAGAACCAATTGTTTTGGAATCTAAGTATACGTTATTGAAGTCAGTAGCACGGAGAATACGTAATGGAAGAAATTAATTGCTAACCCCTAGTTTAATCAGTATATTTTCAAAAGAGAAAGGCATATAACAGCTGCATCTTACCGTTACATACATGTAGAACAGAAACCTGGACGCTTACAAAAAGGGTTCAGCTTAAATTGAGGACGACGCAACGAGGCATGGAAAGGAACGTGATCGGGTTAATCTTAAGGGGCAACAAAATTAGCAAAGTAAGTCAGCGAACAAATTGGTGTTAACGACAGCTTAGTCGAAATCAAGGAGAATAAATGGGCATGGGCAACGCATGGGTAGGCAAGATAACCGCTGCTCATGGTCAAGATGTACTTTTGGGCAAGTTGGTTCACATTCGCAGTAGAAGAGCGCCAGCGAAAACAAGACACGAGACGAGGAGGAAGACACGCACACAAGGCGCCTCCTCGTCTGGTCTCCTGTTTTCGCTGGCGCTGCTCTACTGCGCTGCTCATTAAGAGTAACACACTGGATTCCAAGAGAAGGCAAACGCGAGAAGGGAAAGTTAGATGTGCAGATGAGATTAAGGAAGTCTGTGCGTATAACGTGGCCGCAGCAAGCACACGACCACGTGGATTGGCGAAACATGGGAGGGGCCTTTGTGCTGCAGACTGATGGTTATAATTTTGAAAAAAATGTGTCGACTAAATTCGGCTGAGTCGAAGTATATTGTTCGAAAGGCTTACTGCTTTTTGTTGCTAGATAATACGCCCTCAAATATTATATTTCCTAATATTCATATCTTCGAAGTGTGTGACTAAGCAGGCAGAACCTACAAAGGCGTAGATCAATATTGTAGCTATGTTGCGCTTTTGAATTATAGCCTTGGTCATGTGTATTCATGCGAAAAGCGCGAAATAGCAAGCAGGGTTTTGTACATGTACTTAGACTGAAATAAAAATAAAAACAAAAAACAAAAACAAAAAAGACGTCTCAGTCATACATAAGACGCCATGCTCAGCATCGCAGGACCGTCTCCTATTGAAATCACAGAGTGAAATCAGAGACAATATTGCTATATGGGGTTTCACGTACAAATATCTCCTTAAATATGTACTAAATCCCGAAAAGAGCCTCTGAGACTTTGCCAAGTTTGCTGCGGTCCTTAGCTTTCCTCGTCTCGAAAGGCCTAAGGGCTTGCGAAGTTTTGTTAGCCTCGCCGTCTATTTTTGTCGTTTTATACGGAACTTGGCCTCAGTAGCTGCTCCACTACACATGTTACTTGCTTCCGCTGTGCCCTTTCTGTGGTCTGAAGAATGTCAATCTGTATTCGACCTGTTGAGGCACCGTCGAGTCCGAAGCTGTACTATGCCACCTTGATGAGGCCGCACCGACTATCCTACATACAGACGCGGGCGTTCTCCTGCGACGCGTAGAGCATCGGAGTCGTTATTCGAAGGCCGCAGGTTTGGTCCCTGCCAGCGGCAAGTTATCGTTTCGTCCACTTTTCTGTCTTCACATTTACATTACAATTACTGCTAGAAAGAAAGAGAAAGAAAGTGACAAAAATACATAGAAAAAACACAGATCAAGGCAGAAACAGAAAACAAGGGAGAAAGAGAGAGAAACAAAGAAAAAGAATGAAATAGAGACAGAAATAAAGAAATAGAAAAACAGAGAAAGAGAGAAATATAGAGAAAGAAAGGGAAGAAAGAGATAAAAAGATATAAAAAAGAGAGAAAGAAATACACAGAGAAAAAAAAGATACAACAAAACTGACACAACAAAGGTCAAGGCGGAACAGAAAAAAGGGAGAAAGAGAGAGGAACAAAGAAAGAAATAGAGACAGAGAGAGAGAGAGATATCCTCAATTATCCCCGGTCTTTAAAATATTGTAAGCTTCCTCTCCCTGTCGGAGCTATCTAGTGCCCTCTTAAGAAAATATGTGCGCGCATACTTTCAGAAGCAGACCTGCTCCGGTTTGAGAAAAAGAGAGAAATCTTTTTTGTTTTTTCTGATTGGTTATGCTCTGAATACTTCGCGTGTGATCTATAATGACGCACCGCTGGATAAAAAAAGTTTTAAGGGGAGATGCGATTCGGAAAAAAAAGTTGCGTTAATCTGTAGCCCTAGGGCAATGAAATTTTCGCTGTATATATAGGTTTTATGCTGATTTCATATATGTAATTAGTTTTATAGTAAGTTGCACAGTTTTCGTTTCGCGCCAGGACAATGTGTAAAGTAGAGTTCGTTTTGGAAAAACTTTTTATGCCACTAGGCTTTTACGGTTCGGAGCCATTAATGACTCATATTACTCCACATTAACTCTAGAATGCAAATAACTATCAAGAAAGTGCGTATAAAACATTTTGATGGTAAAGAAAAATTGTAATGCGAAAATGCATGGAATCCTCAGCCCATACTAATTGCTTACTATAGGTTCGTAAAAATTATACAAGGGATATCAAGTTTTAAAGGAAAATAATTGCACCCTTCACGTGTTAAGAAATATGTGGGCAAAATTTCATCCGGATCGGGCTATCAGAAGTACCAAAAACATGATGTCCAAAACTCAAGAAGTTGCCCAAAAATGGATCTTGAGAAAAACGCATTTTAAAGGTATAAGTGAAAGCTCATCTATGCGGAAAAGATATGTTATTTAAGATGATTTATTCCATCATGAGAGCTTGGCAATCATGGTTATTTTGAGCATGTGGCTTTAGTGAACCCCTCATGCGAAATGCAATGACAAGCCGCCAGGTGACAGTTTCTAGGAGACTCTAGAAAATGGGCACTTTTTAGTTTTTTTTAGTAGCCACCTTGTGCTTTATAAAAGCGATTTTAACCTACTTCGAGTTTAATTACAATGTTCAGTTTGTTTGTCGTGAAAGTAGAGAAACTGAACTTGTGAAAAGAAATAAAAACGAAAAATATGTAATTTTGGAAAAAAAAAACTTGCGTTTTTCGACTCGCATCTCCCCTTAAGGATTGTTTTCTAGTTTCTGTCCAACCAGGATCATTGTTATCACCTTAAAAATTTGCAAGTAGTTTTGTTGCTTTTTCTTTGTTCCTTTTTCCTTCCTATAGCCCTATCAAATTTGCAATCTGCTGAACACGCGTGTAACCGCCAAAATAATGCAGCGTTCTTGTAATGCAATGTTTGCAGATATGATTTCTTATTGACAATGTTTCTAGATATCATTTCCCGCTGACTTTTCTGCTTGATTATCGCGAGAGTCATTCCCTTTGCTATTCTTGTGCTGTGTATATACGTACGTGGGTTTCTTCAATAAAATTACACCATCTCCCGCTAAAGGGAACCATGCGTAGATGCGAAGCAGCAGGCGCTAACGCTTACACTGGCGGCGGCGTTGACGCTGGCGCTCATCGCGGCGTTGCGCAGGAGAGAAACATGGGGAGGCGCAAAGCACGCAGTGATGGACCGGTGTTTCCTACTGGAACATGCCAATCGCTGCTAATGGGCAATGAGAGACAGGAAGACTCCGACTGGACACAGAGACCCACAGTCCGCTTTTAGTTAACGCGCACGTTGCGAATTTTTATTGTTCAACAACGCACAGGAGAAATCTCACATCCGCACTACCTTGGAGGTCAAGATCCAGTGCCTATATATACGGGATGGCCAGTGAACGGTTGTGCAGCGCGAGCAGTCGGTTTTTTCAATCATGAACTCGCTAGCAGACGCTGCCTGCGTCGGCGTTGCGAGGCGAGAAAGGGGGGTGGGGACGCGCATGCGCAATGGGTGTGTATACGCCACGGGAGGGATGCCTAGGGGAGAGAGGGGGAAGCGTATCAGGAGAGAGAGGGGGGAGGGGACGCGCATGCGCAGTGGGGTGTTGACGCCGCGGGAAGGGATGCCTAGAGGAGAGAAAGGGGGCGCGTAGGAGAGAAGTTGTGTGGAGAGGGTTTGCGCATGCGCAGTAAGGGTGGTCACGCCGCACACCACCACCACCGGATTGAACTCCACCATAAGCTGCTTCGCATCTAAACACAGTTGGAAGTTAGAACCGGTCCAGTGCTCTTTGTCTGTCCTTGTGTTGCATTGCGCTACAATTTGTTCCCTTCAGAAATTTATTGAGCTACATGGCGCTGTGGTTGCCAAGCTATACCCAATCGAATGCGATCGATGCCTAGGCGAATACTCGTGATTTACGATGTGGTCACGTGAACACTTCGTGCATCGGTGTGTGAATGCAAGCGTGCCTAGTCTAGCCAGGGCCAGCTTTGCTGTGCAACAGTCTTGAGCGAGTCAGTGCAAGCTGCGCCAACAATATTTAATGACACCAAATTGTCACATCATTTATGTTTTCATTGTTCGATAACAGGGGTCACTTGCTATATTACTATGTTGAGTATCCATATCTGTTAAAGTGGCGGGATTGTTGGTACATATTTACGGGACACTACAGCGCAAAAAAAAAACACGAAGGACGAAACGAACACAAACGACGACGACAAGCGCTGAAATTTCAACAACCTTTATTGGAAAAATGCACGTATATTTATACTGTCCGAAGCATAGTTCATTTACTGCACATGCGTAGATAAGCCATCTCATTATCACTAAGTCGTATGGAAGCCGCGCTAACACAACCCACTTCCGTAATCAAGAAGGGCAAAACGCGGATCACTCGTGAAATTATCGAAGCAGAACGCATTGCATATCTGGGGGAGGGTTGTGCAAGCGTGGCTTCCATACAACTTACTGATAATGAGATGGCTTATCTACGCATGTGCAGTAAATGAGCTATGGTTCGGACAGTATAAATATACATGCATTTTTCCAATAAAGGTTGTTGAAAGTTCAGCGCTTGTCGTCGTCGTTTGTGTTCCTTTCGTCCTTCGTGTATTTTTTTTGCGCTGTAGTGTCCCATCAATATCTGTGTTTAGTGGCGTTTTTCTTAATCATTCTTAGTTATCCTCTTTCCATGTTGTCACCATTCACTGTTTTTGATGTACTGATGTCGCTAGGGACCCTTTTACGATTTGGCTGGTATCTCACAAAAGAATGCAATAAACTTGAAACTTGGAACTTCAGAGATGACCTTTGATTGTGTTTTAAGATTAATAAAGGTTGAGTCTGGACTATATTATATAATATCAGACGCTGGTACTTGCAAGACGACGGTGTAAACCGAAAATCACTCATTACATCAGTAAAACGAGACGTAAGCGTCTATCTCAGACCCATCCGTATTCCAGTAATCGCAGCGCAGACGGGATAGATTAGGAAAGTGAGCTTGATTAACGCCACGTTAACGGGTTAGTTAGTGTGAGCCCTCAGTGCTTTATCAGCACACAGCAGGACAAAACACTTTGTCCTGTTGAGGATTTGCGCTGAAAAAGCACTATAGAAAATTAAGCTTAAGCCGCAACTTTCGGCTGTTCTTTCAAAGTAAAAAGGAGTTGTCACAATGAACAAGTTTAACGGAGATACCACGAATACTCTTCCCTCATGACAACCAGCGCGAACAGAACACGAACAGAGGTCACAGGGTGCCTTATGCACTCACTTAAGACGACTCGAAGCCGAAAGCCATTGTCTTTTTCTTCTCCGTCGACGTACTGATCCTGCGCCTTGGAAAGCTTCGTGCACCTGTGGTTTTGCACTGCCTCCAAGATCGGAGGCACCTCACTTGCTGGCAAGCTCAGACAGCATCGCAAGAATGTTGTTAATGTCAGAGAGGGTCAAGTGCGTACCGGATTTTCGCGCATGTTCTGTGATTGCCTAGAGCCGAGATAAGTGGAACAGATTAATAATTGAGGCAAAAAAGATTATTGAGGCAGGTGATCGTTGCGTGAGCGTGGCCTCCATATCTTTATCGTAGAAAGATTTGCGATATCTGAATGCGACTGCGCAGCGATGAAACGTGGCAACGCTGTCTGCATAAACAGCCCCCCCGGTTTTTCTTGGAATAAACATTGTTGGAAGTGGCGCCCTCTGTATGTCTCTCTCTTTTCGTCCGTCGTCGGCTTCGTGCCGCTTACAACAGATCATGCAATACCAACGGGCCCAGTTGTTCACCCTAGCACTTCACCTGGTTTTGCATTGCCTCTGTGATGGGACCACCTTCGACCAAGCATGACTTCATGTGACGACGCTGTCATGTGACGTCACGTCACGTGACGGTATGATGACTTCATATTGACCTCACAAATTTTGGAGATATGTGACGTCATCGCCGCGGGACGACGATGCCGATGGTCCAATTTCACGTTTGATTGGCATCTAAGGCTTTCGACTTAAAAAGAAACGACGACAGCGTTTTGTTGGCACTGGCCGGCATGGTCTTCTTTCCAGGAGAACTCGCCATTTCACATCCCTATTAGTAGGCATTTATTTCGGCTATTACAGAAACTCTTACACGCCTTTAACTTAAAGTTAAACCTAGTGCGTTAAACGCACTAGGTTCCTATAGATTCCTAGTTACAGAGGCTTCGCGCCATTCACGCAGAGAATGTGGTGAAGTACAATCACGGCAGGAATGTGGAGAAGTCGTTTCTACATGTGATATTTTGAAATGTAAGGCACGGCGATGACAACGGACAGAGTGCGATACATACGCATCTCCTCTCCGTGGTCCTTGTGACGTCATACATTTCAAAATATGGAGAACAAACAAGCGCAGTCATCAATTCTCACATGCGATGTTTCCACACGCCTTCATGTTGTTTACTTTCGCAACGAGATTGTAAATTTGGGCAACTGAAGAGTGGCGAAATTCAGTGGTTGACAGGCACTGATCACATTATCAACTACAAGCAGAAATAGCGTAGTTTTATCTCTACGATGCAGAGCATACAGAAGTAACGTGAGGTCTATGCTTGAATTCCATTGGGCTTACTAGAACGATAGTTCATTGAGACTGCCTGAGGCACAGGTTCGCTTGCATTCATACGCGTTAATTCCGACAGACTCGGATCCATTCGTCGTGGCTCGTCTTCATGACTCAGACATCCGTTAGCGAATGACTCATTTAGGAGTAGCTCCTTTAGCGCTCTTTGTCTTCAGCCTCGCAACATATGCGAGGCTGAATGGATATGAAGTTAAGAACGAAAATATGGGAACGTTCGATCATTCTGACGATGCTGAACAGATTTGTTTACCCTGTTCAACCGTGCTCGACGCTTAGCGATTGGCGGCGCGAATTCCTACAGGTACCGTCATAATTTCTACGATCTTGAATGCACCGACTTGGGCGGCGCGCGCCAGATGACAGTACTGCTGCCGCCAGACATCATTAAGACTGCCCACGCATTTCACAACATTTGGCACAGAGTGTCTCGAAATCATAAACGCAACGTTGCGGAGGCAGATTTGTCATAGGGAATGTATGCGCCGGAAACTCGGGTCAAAGCCTCGCCCCCTCCACCTTCACCCGAGAAGACAATTTCACTCACTGTCTGCACGGCGTGTCACGAGAAGCAAACACTCTCGTCTGTCGCGCGAGCAGCTGGCATGCACTTCCAATTTTTCTGTTGCCGCAAGCGAGCCCTACGCGATGTGCCGGACAAATATTGCGACGGCTGAGAGCCGGCAAGTCGACCCCGTCATTTGGCTCTGATGACGGATGGCCGCGAAGCGAGGCGACTCCGGCTGCGTCACGCGCACGGGGCAGCAGCAGCCGAGGCACATTTCGGCGCCGCTTCGAGCTCCCGAAGGTACAGATTTACCCGTGACGACGCTGACATGACGGAGGGATTCTGTCGCGGAAAATGAGGCTCGCCGGGAATGGACGCGCTCACTTTATTAGTGGCGCGTTACAGGCACCCAATTAGTCAGCGCAAGCCACCCACGACAGCCAACTCAGCTCCTAGCTCTATTTCCGGAACAGCTCCGGCCGCCGGGAGGGCCTGGTACGCGGAACCAATGAGCGCGCGCATCGTCTGCACCGTGAAGCTTCGTTTCTTCAGCGGACGGTTTCACTGGGGCGGTCCACCATGTTGCTCTTGGCACGGGCACATTTGTGTTTTGTTCCCTTCATCGCGGTGCGCAACTTGCTGTCGCCTTGTAATAGATTGGAGTGGAGGAAGAAAAAGCCTCGTTTCTGTATTGTAAGCTTCTTTGTGGTTGGTTTCTTTGCGATATTCGTCTCTGGGGTCGTTGGCAGACAGACGTCACACGAAGCGCACATGCGACACGCGTTTGCCGGAGCAAACTACGATGAGCGACGACGCCCGTGGAAAATTGCGCCGCCTTGTCGCTGTATGCTTCACACCTGCTTGCAACATAATTATTTGGGCACTTCTGGGTGGTAAGGACTCTTGTTAGTCGTCAACAAAAGTGCTGTCTTTCTTTTTCACGTCATCACAGGCGTTACGGGTAAGACTCCTCAGACGGTCCATGTGGTTCATCTGGATCACTAGTCACCGTCGGAAAAACTCCAGAGCACTTTGCGAGAGCTTCAAACAGAAAAACTTGTTGCGTCGATCTAGGGATTCTCTTTCGTTTACTGGTAGGTCATAAGTTATATTAGGTACTCTTAGCACAGCACATCCGACAGAGGACGAAAGAGCGACGCAGAAATACTCTATGACATGGTTTCTCAAAGTGGGTTCCGCGGAACCTAGCGCTTCCGCAGGCCCCTCCTCAGAGTTCGACGAGCCACTGATAAATTTTCCCTCGTTCCGCACTGGCCAAGTCACTTAGATGGCGAACCCGAGGTGCGATCGATCTAAGGAACCTCCATTACTTAAGCCCGAGTGTCGATAAGCACATCTCAGTGCATAACAGAAACGCGAGCTGCGAAATAAATCCCACCAGCAGCTTGTAGTCAGCCAGAAACTGGAAAAGGGCCGCACGGTTCCTTTATTACCACATCGGTTTGATAAGGCAGTGTAAATGTTGCTGACATATGCAACAACATATGCTTGTGAGCAGGCATTCTCGACACTAGCCTACCTGAAAAATAAGCACTTTGTCGGCTGAATCCAGCAGCCGACATGCGGCTGATTCTGACTGCGACGCAGCTTCGCATCCATTTGTTGGTGCAAAGTAAGTGAGGACATGTTTGTGATAAACATTTATATACACTTCTTTTTGAATTTATTGCACGTGAATGTAGCATGATGAAACAAACGAGGAACACCGAACAAATAAAACTTAAAAAAAAGGAAATAACGTTTGTAGCATGGACTGTAGCATGAACCGACTCAAAATGGTTGCATGAAAGCAGGGGGGGAGGGGTCCTTGGCACTTAATGGAACTTGACAGGGTTCCCTGGGCGAACATGCTTGAGAACCCCTGCTCTATGACATAAATAAGATTAAGCCTGATTAGTTGAATAACTTAAGACCTCTGAATCTATACTCAATATTAGAAAAGATATGGTTACCTGCTAAAAAGTTCATTCGCTAAGTGGAAATTACTTTCTCGTGATTAGTTAATTACTAGTGGAATAAAAAAAACACAGCATATCCATGGAGTGAATGATGATGAGTGGGCGAAGCTGCGGAGGTTCATCGGTAAACCGTGAATGTTCCGTGAATTCTGCCCCGTACATCATCACCGACGTGAGATCGGGCGCGTTTATACTAAATGGTCGATGAGAGTTATGGTGACTGAAGCAATCATGGTTACACCGTGAAATCTTCAGTGGTTTCGCCCAGCAGTAATCAAAGCGATAGTGTGTGTGAAATTTTATTCAAACTTCAACGACCAGTCGTCGTCCATGGTCCGCCAAGCAGCACGATCCGGCAAGCGCACTCGTTCGGCGGTCCGCGCAATCGGAGAGCAGCTGCACCGCCAACGCCATCTAGCGTACCTTCACCCAACCGCCATATTGTACGCATGTCTATAGGACAGCGCCCTCTCGGAAACGAGACGAGAACTGGAGATGACGGCACCATATCCACGGAGTGAATGATGATGTAATCTTCCGCGAAATTCTGCGCAGTATATCATCAACGACGTGAGATCGGGCGCATTTATACTAAAGGGTCGATGAGAGTCATGGCGACTCGCAGCTCACTTTAATTTTAATTTTACATGTACGTTGTGAATTTTTTTTATTGTTTAATCACGCACAGGAGACATCTCACACAGGCACTACCTTGGAGGTCGAAATCCAGTGCCTACTGGCTACTCAGAATGCATGGACAACCGAGGACCGCCGAGGTGATGCCGTAAGGAGCTTCGCCCTTAAATATATTCATCATATACAAGTACCGCCATCTAGCGGAGAGCTGTGCTGTGAGCACGGACAACGCCGCACGCCGACAAGGCTCGGTTTTAAGGTGCTTCGCCCCTAAAACCGCCAGGCCTGCGCCGAACGTGCAGCTCAGTCACAGCCAGAGCTGGAAGAGCGGCCTTTCTAGAGCCGTTTTTAAACGCTCTTGGGGCAACTATAAGTATACAAGCACACTTGCATGGTACCCACAACACCATAAGTAATCATAACTTTTGTGTAGTGGGGAAGCGTCCACAATGCCATTATTCGTCATTCTTCGGAAAAGCGCAGTACCCGCTATGCACTTGTAACGCATTATGTGCACTTTGTTGATGCTGTGGCTGACGACGATGAAGAATTATGCCTGAGGCTTTTCTTGGACAATCCCCCCACAGTGGTTGTGAGCCACAGCAGAAGGTCAACAAGAACAAGAACAAGGCCTTTTGTAATGGGTTGGAGCATTGAACGACTACCTCGTTACGCAGTTTGCACTGTGTGACCCCTGGTTGTTACTTTACTGTTCTAAAACACTTTACTACACATGTTCACGCGATTCCTCACCCGAATGAAGCCTGCATAGCATAGGCGGAGAGTACGGGGGGGGCTCGGGGCTCCAACCGGCGCCTGCCCAGGATATCTTTTTTAAGAGCTTGGCTTAGGTCCCCGTCCATTGACAACGAGCGTTTGGCCCCCCTGTCTGGCAGCTATTTATTGCACAGGGGGCTGTTTATACCCGCCTTTTCATTTCAGGCTTTTAAAATTCCGATCATGGACCAGTGACAAGTGAAACACTCAGTTAATAATTCCCCGCAAAGAGATCTGTACGTGCAGAATATGTCGTGTTAACAAACAACTGAGGCGACCTCTAGTGTTCTATAGTGGTAGAATCTTGTGTTTTCTACCACCTGAGAATTATTTTTGGCCATCACAAATTGAAGATTAAAGCTTCCTGTACCAGCATTGGGCCACTGTCTCATGTCTGGTGCATGTTTTAACAAAGTAATGCATGTCAGTAAAGAAAATAGGCGGGTGCCACTCATTGCGGGAATCGATTTTATGTGATGCAGGCACCGAGTAGCAGCCTATGCGGCACTTTTCGCTTTGAGCCAAGCGTTACGAGGAGGATCGATGTCTTTGTGCAAGTTGACAAATAAATCGGGAGTCATCAATATTCATACTGATATCGCGGTGTAGGCGCCAAAGAGAATAAGGTGGTATGAAACTTTAATTATAATCTTTAATTTAGGAGGCGGACATGCTCTCTCTCTCGATATATATATATATATATATATATATATATATATATATATATATATATATATATATATATATATATATGTGTGTGTGTGTGTGTGTGTGTGTGTGAAGCGACAGGGAGAACAATGTAGATGAAGAGCAAGCCGGGCCCCGCCCCCTCCGGCAAATGAAAACTCTCCGCCTATGCTGCATAGGGTCAGTTTTCAACGCAAATTTAAGCACCGGCGTGGCTCAGTGGTAGAGTGCTGGGCTGCCACGCAGAGGGCCTGGGTTCAAATCCCCTTCTGTCCTAGGTATTTTTATTTATTTCGTTATTTCTTATTTCGTGCGATAGTGGTTACGGACACCGGCGGCGGCGGCGGACAACTACAGTACCCTAAGGGCCTCTGGTGAGGAGCCTATACTGCATGAGAATTGAAATTTGAGCTGGTTGGTACGGATTCATCTTGATTTTAGCAGCGCACTGCGGGACAAGGACTAGGAAAAGAAAGTGCACAACACGGGCGCTAGTTGTGCACCTTCTTTCCCTAGTCCTCGTCCCTCAGTGCGCTGCGAAAAATCAAGAAGGAGCCGACTGGCGTACATTAGTTCTGAAATGAGCCCTTTGAAGAGATTGGGCTTGAAGCATCTGAAGCTCTTGGGTGGCTTATACCAGTCGTTTAAAACTTGACAGTATAAATAACAAAGAATTGGTGACTGCAACCTTGAGGCAGGCGTACAGACTTTTCATTTTTGGTGCTTCTTGGGTAATTAAGGCAATATTCTCTGTTTGACGTGACGTGTGAAAGATTTTGTTGAAGAGAGAAAGATAGGCGACCTGGAGGCACGTTGCAAGGCTGGAAATGTTGGCTAGTGATTAAAGAAGTGCATGAGTAAAATTCATAGGGTACCTCATGCATCCGCCTGAGCCGACTCGAAGGCCAAAGCCATTTCTTAATTTCAAGTGCTTCACTTCATTTCACTTTAGGGGCCCGGCTCTTCGTCCATGCATACATCTCATGCGGCGTGATCATGCTCCAAAAGGACTTCTTTTTGGGCGAGTTGAAAGACGGCGCTGCTCTTTCTTCTCTTCTGCTCCTCCCTTTTTCACGAGATATTTTTGGCGCCTCAGTCACCTGTACCTAAGCAAGTGATCATGCTCAAATTCGAGTGGTCATACAGAGCTACAATAAGAGTAACAATGCCCAAAACCAGGTTAAAATAAACGAACAAGGTCTAAAATTTACATAATAAGCAGAAATATTCAAGAAGTAACCGCAGCAGTTAATTTAAAATTGGTAAAAACTCTTCGAAAACGTGCGGCTGACACTCGCACCATGCAATAGAGGGTGCAACCGCCTCGCCGAGCACGCGATCGCTCCTCGTACCGGCGCTTCTCCGGCGCCCAATGAGCGCACGCCGTGTGGCCACCGTACCTGGCATGATAGCGTTGACGCCAGGCAAATCCCATGGTGAAGGCTCAACGAGCAGTCTCCGCTCGACAAGCGTGACGAGCCAAGCGACAACAGCCAGTGCCTCTCCAAGCGAAGGCTCAGCGAGCAGCTGCCGAACGTAAGCGACGACAACAGAACCGCGGCATCGATTAACGCTGAGACCCCTGCGGCTCGTCAGCGCAGGCAAGCCAATCCTGAACTCAAAGTAAACCAATTGCAAGTGGTACGTCTACTGCGCCAGACTAATCAAGCCCCCCTGTGCGTGAGAAGCCGGCTGCCATGCAACGTCAATGGCGCCAAAACAACCCAGCGGCCTCTCCCGTGCGCAACAACACCAGCAACAGAACAACCATAGTAAAACAGCACTTAATCGTCATTAAATATTACCGCAAAGCGCATAACGTTAAACCCTCAGGACACCATAATACCCCCCATTGCAATAACAACAATGATAGCAGCACTAACAATAGCAACAAAACAATGGCAACAGTGCAACAGGAATCGTTGGGTACGTGTGCTACGCACTTCGTCAGGTTCCACAGTAGTGGAGCTGTTTCTTCTTCGTAGTTGATGCATTGATCAGGACGTCTTGAGGGGCTAGTTGGTTCATTCTATGCGGCAAAATAATTCAGCGAAACTTGAAAGGGACACCACAAAGAAGGCACACGAACAGATCGAGCGCCAACTACCAACTGTTTTACTGACCGCAGAACGTCAGTTAAATAGGCAATCCGAACAGAACTGCGCAGACGTGCACAAACACAAGTGTTAACGCACCTTATCCATCAAAAAGGACATTTCTGCACCGTAAAGCGATATCAAGGCCTCACTCACAAAGCTATCACTATTCGTTATGTTGCAAAAAGCTTCCAAACTTTCCCGAGCACACGTGTTTTTGCTCCGTCCCAGTTCATGGGTCAGTACGAGTGGACTCAAGCAGTCACTAAAAGCTGCAATGACATCAGAGGACAACCCAGTTACTCTAGCAGACTCACACTTAAAAACCACCAGGTAGTCGTCGACGAACCTGAAAATTCTCACGACTTCTTGACAACTCAGCCGCTCTTTCAATTTCCTGTCGAACTTCGCAAGCAACAAATCTGGATATATGAGCCTCGCGCTATGAAACCGCTTTTGCCTTTTAAATCAGCGCATAGCAAGTTGGTTAAGAGAGGCATAGTGAACTCCTACTTCACTAATGGCCTGGACCGATCATGTTTCCATATGATGGAAACGAGCTTCCGAAATCAAGTTGATCGTCTAAAAGAAGCTGGCTACCCGGATTCGCTTCTCATTTCTGTGGCAGAAATAATAAAAAAGAAGAAAAAGCCCAGAAGTAGAGAGAGTACTGATCACAGGGACAAAAGCAAATGCGACAAAGTCGCGGTAATCCCTTACAAGCACCAGCTATCTCACAAGATGAAAAAGCTCGGTCAGCGCATGGGCGTGAAGGTCGTGTTTTTCGGCACCTTACAAGCTCTCTCAGCTAGCCAAAATGACATGTGTAAACAATAAGCCCAAGCGATCTTGCACTGTCAGGCATAAAACCCAGTTTGTCAGATGTGACACGAAGGTAGTTTATAGAATTCCGCTTTCATGTGGTGCGTGTTACATCGGGCAGACTGGGAGATGCCTAAATGAGCGCCTGCGCGAGCACGCACGCAATGTACGCAATGGCAATGAGGGTTTTTTGGCTCAGCATGTCAGTAAGTGTGGCTGCCATGCGCAGTTCGAAAGCACGGTCGTAATGTATAGGCACAAAGACGATCACACCCGTATGATCGTCGAAGCGGAAAAAATGGCACGGGAACCAGGAAACTGCGTAAGCAAACCGTCGTTAGCTCTCCTAGATAAAGAGCTACGGTATCTGGGAAGTGGCGCACATGGACCATGAATCTGCTTTTATCAAATGTTCAAGTTTGTTGCTTGTTAGGAGCTAAATCATCATTTTTTTGTAGGTTTTTTGTGTTTTCTTTTTCTGTTTCAGTCATATATATGTGGTTTGTGAAAAATAAACCTTCAGTTGATAGTCTGCGCTTGTCCTTGTGTTTTCTTGTCGTCCGTGTTTACTACCGCGCAGTATACATACGTCGATCATGAATCACCAACTGGCCCAATCGTCCACCTTAATTAGCTATGAACCAACTAGCTTCGGTCAATACCCTTTTGAGGTTTCTGTGCCCAGCGGATGCAAGGTTCTCCGAAGAGAGTTTGATATACCTTGAACGTAAGGAATATACACAATGGACGTCGTCTTTTCTCGTGGCGCACTCCTCATGCCTTTCCGCATGCGCTTCTGGGTGTCGTGAGTTGTAGACCCACGAAAACCGTCGAAAAAAAAAAGGCTAGCAAGGCTTCAAAACCGCCGGGAATCCCGCCTCCCGGAATACAACGATTTCGCCCGGTAGGCACAATAAAAACCCGCTAAATTTAGCGGGAAAACCCCTATCTTGGCAACACTTCTCATGAGTGAGTTCGTCGATCTATGCCGCCAATATAGAAACTTCGCAAGTGGGCATTTCAAGGCCAGAGTGCCAGTCTGCGCTACTGCTTTTTCAGTCGTGCCTCATAGCGTTCAGCCTCACCTTGTGCTGCACAGCGCTGCAGTAGTGATTTAAAGACCTGCAACATTCGTCGGGAGCGTGCGAGTGCATCATTTCGAGGCATTTTCATTTCAAAACATATGTTGCCCCGCTGCACGGAAAGTGTTCGGGGAAATGTCACGTTTACTATCGTTCACGCATAAGTATGCGCACAACGTAACTGGAACCTCTTTCGTTACAAGTGAACTATTATGTCAGACATAGGGCCGTGCGCACAGGGGTGGGTGGCAGGAGAGGAGGCCACCCCCTTTGTCACCTAAGGGGTATGCTATGGTATGGTATGGTATGTTGAACTTTATTGAAGTCCTGAAGATCAACCCTCAGGTTGACGCAGGCGGCTCCCACGTTGGGACAGTAAGGTGTAACCTTACTGCCGTATCATGGGCCTTCTGGACGGCCTGTACTTGATCTGAAAGAGCTCCACTGTGAAGGAGTCTTTCCCATTAGTCTCTTTCCTTGTCACAGTCTGTGAAAGCCACAGGACACTGCCAAAGCATATGGTCCAGAGTAATGATGCCATTACACTTCTCGCAATTGATTTGGACGTCTCTGTCAGGATATATTTTCTTAATAAAGTTTTGATTCGGGTAAGTTCTTGTCTGTAATAATCTCAGAGTCACCGCTTGAGATCTATTGAGCTTAGCGAGTGGCACTGGGTACTCCCTTCTGTTCATGTAGTAGTGCTTTGTGACTTCATTATATGCAAGTAATCGGTCCCTGTTCTCCTCCTGCATGTTATTGGGATCCTGGTCGCGTAGTGCACGGATAGTAAGCCCTCGTGCAGCTGCGTTAGCCACCTCGTTTAAGTTCATCTGAGATGGATCGACAGACCCCACGTGTGCAGGAAACCACCACACCAATTAGCTGGGCAGCCCTTTTGGTTACAAAGCCGTTAGTAAACTGTCTAATAGCCATTTTAGAGTCACTTTATATTCGTGTCCACTTATTATTCCTTAAAGCCAATGCTATTGCCACTTGTTCCGCGACTGTTGCATCTTTAGTCATGATTGTCATAGCATCCCGAGTGAGTCCATCGGCATCTACTACTACTGCCGTGAAGGCTTCCTTTCCTGTGACCCATGTAGCATCTACAAAATCCGCATGTTCTCTGTCCTAAGGCAAGGGCCAAAGCTCTGCTGCAGGAGATAGCTCCTGCAGCAGAGCTTTGGCCCTTGCCTTTCTTCTTTCCTGGTTGTGCAACGGGCGCATATTCCTGGGGAAAGGAGTGGTCTTAATTTTATCTCTTATACTATCTTTTAGTTCTACTGTGTCCTCACCCGAATCTCTGGATCCGGTTGGGTACCACCCTACCTCTTCAAGTATAGCTCTACCTGACCTTGTTCCAGAGAGCCTGTCTCTGTGGGCAATTTGCTGAGCTTCAATTATCTCTGCTATTGTGATTGTGGAGCCCCAGTTTCATTAATTCATCATCCGGTGTATTAACCGGCAATCCCACGGTTGTTTTGACAAGCCTTTTAATTAACCTGTTCAACTTGTTTAACTATATATCTGGGTCCATCTAAGCATCCCAGCTACGTAGGAGAAGTGACACAAGGTGAATGCGTGGACCAGTCTCATAGCGCTGTCCTCTCCCAACCCTCTGTGTCTGTTAGTGATTCTTCTTAGGAGTCTTATGACCTCCTCAGTGTTGCTTGTGATGTGTTGTATGGTTCTTCCATTCGTTCCGTTTGCCTCCAGGAATAATCCTAAGACTCTGATTCAACTTGCTGAATAGATTTGCCAGCCTTCGTGGTTAGTACTAACCTGGGCTCCTCCTCAGGGACATACTACAGCGGTTTTCTACCCCTTCGTCTGTTATTGAATACTAAGACTTCAGATTTGTCAGCAGAGCATTTCAATCCCATGCCTTCTAAAATGGACTCTACCGCAAAAATGCTGTCCTGAAGTGTGCTTTCCACCTGTCCCATACTTCCTTCAGCGCTCCATATAGTCACATCGTCGGCATAAATCGTAAAATGAATGCCATCTATCCCTTCTAATCCCTTTGCCACTTTTGACATGGCCAGGTTGAAAAGCGTATGTGACAAGACCGACCCTTGTGGCGTTCCTCTGTCACCGAGATCCATTTTCTTCGATTTAATGTCCCCGAATTTAAGGTGTGCTGAGCGATCACTAAGAAAGGATTTAACGACTTCATATAGTTTTCTACCCAATCCCAGTTCTGAAATAACCTCCAGTATTGCGCTATGCTTAATTCTGTCAAAAGCTTTTTCTATATCCAACCCCAATAGAGCTCTGCTGTTCTTTGGGTTAGCTAAGAGCAGGTGATGCTTGATGAGCAGCATGGCATCTTGTGTGGACAAGCCTGGTCTGAAACCAATCAGACTGTACGGTAGGATGTCGTTGTCCTACACATATTTTGTTAACCTGTTCAAATGACATGCTCCATTGTCTTCCCTAGACATGATGTTAACGAAATTGGCCTAAGGTTATCCAAGTTGAGTTGCTTTCCGGGCTTTGGTTATTAAGATAATAGTGGCCATTTTCCAGTCTCCTGGATATACACCATCCTTCCGCAAGTCATTAACGTATTTCGTCAAATATCTTATGGAGTTGTCAAGTTCTCAAGCAATCTATTAGAGATGCCATCCAGGCCAGCCGCTGACCTACTATTCAAATCATACAATGCCATGCGTACCTCACTTTCTGTGAATTCCTGGTCCATGAAGTTGTATTCTGTTCCAAAGTATTCAGGGTAACTTACTTCCTCGTCATCTTTTCTCAGAGGCAAGTATTTAGCTGCCAATCGCTCCATTATCCTGTCTGCGCTTGCAGTCTGACTTTCCTGATTGTACCAGCTTCTCCACCGCCGTACGTCTATTCGATTTAGTGCCTTTTTCATTGAGCAGATGTCTGAGCAGATTCTATTTTCTTCCACGTTTTATCCTTCTTTCTACAGAGTTACACACATCATTCCATTGTTGTTTCTGCAAATATCGTTCGCGCTCCTCGATATCCCTATTGAACTGAGCAATGCGCTTTCGAAGTCTTCTGTTCAAGCACTGCGATTTACATCTATGTAAAATCGATTGCTCGGCTTCTATCAAATGGGCCAATCTACTGTCCATCTGCTCGACCTCTTCCTCCGTGTCTATAGCCTTAGTTGCTGCCTTCAAGTTTTCCCTAAGCTGAGCTATCCACTCTGGTGGTCTGATTTGCTTCTGTCCTGTTTCCGCTCTGTCCTGTCTGATTTTTCTAAACTGATCCCAGTCTATGTGTGGGAAGTGTTTTACCTCCACCCCCCATCGTTTACACTGTTATGTGTAGAATATAATGGTCGCTCCCCAGATCCCTGCCAGAGTTGATCCCAGGTGGCCTTGGGTAAGTTAGTAGTGAAAGTTAGATCCTGGAGTAGTATCCCTACACGTGGAAGTGCCACACCTAGTAGGGAAGGCAGGATCCGTGATAAAAGAGAGAGGCCTAAATCCATGGCAAGATGCCACATTCCTTCCCCTTTCTTAGTATTCCAGCGGTAACCCCAAGATTGGTGTGGCGCGTTGAAGTCCCCCTCCTATTATGAGGGGCGCAGTTTTGGCTACCCTCACGGCCTTATTAAAAATTGTTCTGAAGCTCTGCCTCATTTCGCTGGGACTGCTATATATGTTGAGGCAGAACAAGCTCTGCGCTTTACCTCTCTGCCTTTTTAGAACCATTTCTATCAATATATATTCAATTTTGCTCACCCCTAATTTTTAAATCATGCTCTATATAGGGAATTTTCTTGTCAATTAGGGTGGCGATTCCCCTGCCCTGTTCTTTGCCTTTGCAGACCGCGTTGAAGCCGGACAGCCTGATCTCATCCGCTAGAGTTTCCTGCAGCATTATTAATTTTTGTCTATTTTCAACAGTTTTGGTTATCTGTGATAGTGACGCTCTCTTTTGCTGAAATCCTCTGCAATTCCACTGCCACACACTAAGTCTCTTTATGCTATCCATTATTATTGCCATTGCCTCCTGACTTGCTAACCCCCCGTCACTGTTCTCTTGACTGTACTGCTTACCGCTCCTGGGGCTTCCGAGGGCATTAATTCGTCATCCTCACCTTGGGCTTCTAACGTTTTCAGCCTTTTCTCGGCTGTTAGCTTCCACATCCATATTTTTTTCACCTTAAGGTTAACTCTTTCTACCGTGTCCTTTAAGTCTCTAATCGCGTTCCTAATCTCCTCCGGAACGGAGCACATCGATTCCACATCTGGGACTACAGCTCTCTTTTTGGGTGCCGGTGTGCCTTCTTCCTCCTGGTTGTTACTGGTACTCACCAGCTGAGTCATGGCTGCACTGCCGCTCTCTACGTTGAACCCTTTGTTCATTTCTTGCACCTGCTTCCTAAGTTCTTCATTTGCTTTCTTAAGTGATATCACCTCTTTCATCAACTGTTCTACTCTGGCATCATTACTCTGTACCTGCGAGGCTAACGCCCCATTACCTGTGGCTTTAACAGTACCTTTGACTTTTTCGGCCCAGGTCACTCCTGGCTCTTTCTTTTTTGTCTTCAGCTCCTGCTCCTCGAAACGTAGCTGCGACTCCCGAGATCTGGAACGGCTTGTTCCCCTCGATGTTGAACGGTGTCTTGATCTCGATCTGCGTCTTGAGCGTAAGCGCTTCTCGGCGCCCGGAGAGGTTCCCTTCGTCGGTTGAGCTGATCCCGCCTCGTTCTCTTTGAAGCGTTCTCTTCGTCTGACTCTCACCACGTACGGTATTTGGTAGCGCTGCTTGCAAGCCTTGTCTCCTGTTGGGTGATCTTCACAGCAGAACTTGCACTTGGGAGAGTATATGTGATCCTCCCCTGGGTCTTGCAAACCGCATCCCCTGCACTGCACCTAATCAGGAGTGGGACAAACGTCGAATCCGTGTCCAATTCTTCCACATGCGTAGCATACGTCAAATAGCTTCCAGTACAGATAGCACCTCACTAGGGTTGACCCATATTTAATAAAATTTTGCACTCTCAGTCCGTCAAAAAGCACAATAACTGAGCCCGTTGCTTTTATGCGCTGTGCCGCCAGCGCCGTTGGGTTGTATTCATGCACAATCTTTCTCGTGATCATACTTTGAATGTCGGTGAGGTTCACTCTTCTAATAACCCCCCTTGCACGTAGAGTGGGGGGCCGTTTCATAAGCGCTCACTTCATATTGCCACGCGCTATTCTTATTTTCACTTTTGTTGTATTCGGTTTTCGCCCACAAAGACCGTCAGCAAAGCTCAGCTCAAACCGCGCCTTATTGTTCTAGAACCTTCGCGATTATTGTAGATCGTTTTGTTAAGATTGCGCGCAAGACGCAACCACTCGAGATTATTCCTGAGCTTGCGCGATGACCAGTGATAAGGCTAGAATGTTCGACGCGTGATGCATAAAAGCCGGCGCGCTCCAACGATGTTCAGTTGATCGCCGGCCGACGTTCTGTTCGCCGCTATCAGTGCCAGTGTGTATTGCTGTAATCTGACTTTCCGTTTACCGGCCACAAGTTCGGCCCAAATAAACAGTTTCATTTTGGACCTACCGACTGCTGCCTTCGTCGACGTCACGACCACGTGACATCTGGTGGAGGTGCTTCCCGGTCCATGTACCGAACGCCCCCCCTCCAGCCGTGAGCCAAGGCCCACACCGCCAAGGGGACACCGACGTCAACGCTGAGCAGCGAGCCAGCCGCAGGCAGCAAGGCCTCCCGCCAGAATAAGGACCCCTACCCGACAAGATCCGGGCCACGGCGACGAAGACAACAAGCACGATGACGACCGCAGTAACCCCGACGGCAATCGTGATGCAGCCACCCAGAGAGCCGCCGACGTTTCACGGATCTCCTAGTGAAGACCCCGAAACCTGGCTCGAGACATTCGAAAGGGCCTCCACATTCAACAACTGGGACGCGGACGACAAGCTGCGCCACGTATACTTTTACCTAGAGGACGCAGCTAGGACCTGGTTCAAGAATCGGGAGTCCACTCTTCGAACCTGGGACATCTTTCGCGGCACTTTTTTGGAAACGTTCACGAGTGTCGTCCGAAAGGAAAGGGCCGCAACCTTGCTGGAGACACGGGTGCAACTTCCTAACGAAAGCGTCACAATTTTCGCGGAGGAAATGACCCGACTCTTCCGCCACGCTGACCCCGCCATGTCCGAGGAAAAGAAGGTTCGCTTCTTGATGCGGGGGGTTAAGCAAGACCTGTTTGCCGGCCTTGTACGCAACCCACCGAAGACGGTCACAGAATTGTCTCGGAGGCCACGACGATCGAGAAGGCCATGGAGATGCGTACTAGCCAGTACAACCGCCGCATTCCCTCGACGATCTACGGGGAGGCTCAAGCGCTGTATCCCGACGACCTGCGCGACACCATCAGAGCAATCGTTCGGGAGGGGCTGCGCAAATTCTTGCCAACTTCGCAGCCTCAGGTCGAGCCGATCACCGACGTCGTGCGCCAGGAAATCCGGCAAGTTCTTGGAGCACCTGATCCAGCGCAGCGTGAGCCCCAAGCAATGAGCTACGCTGCCGCAGCGCGTCGTAACGCTCCCCCGCCGCGCCCACGTGAACACTTCGCACCACCGCAGTTCCGCCGTCAGACGCCACCGCCACCGCCACCGACGCCATACCGTCCACCCACCGGCCAGCGTTCCGCTCCGAGGAAGACCGACGTTTGGCGCGCCCCTGACCACCGCCCCCCTGTGCTACCACTGCGGAGAAGCTGGCCACACCTACCGCCGTTGCCAGTACCGCCAGATGGGACTGCGTGGTTTCGCCATCGACGCGCCGCGTCCACAGCGGGGTGAACGACCACGCGACATCGCCGACTACCTCGCAGGAACGCAGTGGACGCCTCGAGGATCTTCCCGATCGCCTTCGCCAGGGCGCTACACCTCACCGCACCGCAGGCAGTACGCAGCCCCTGCTCGGGGCCGCTCTCCGAGCCCTTATCCGGAAAACTAAGGGCAGCAACCGATGGAGGTGCGGTTGCTGCACGTCGAACGACCGAAGATCCTCCGCCGACGCCGACGCCGCCGCCGCAACGACACCTGCTGAACACGACGCGAAGCAGACAGGGCCCTGCTGACGAAACCTCGTGGATCGAGGAAAACCTGACGACGCAGCATGGAAGCGGCGCAACAAATCGACGGAGCCGTGATCCGACGCCGCGACCTAACCGGAACGCAAGGCGACGGACTAGCGACCTCGACGTTCTCGTCGACGGCCACAACGTCACCGCTCTCGTCGACACTGGGGCCGACTATTCCGTCGTCAGTGGGCCATTCGCCGCCAAGCTGAAGAAAGTAAAGATCGCGTGGAGTGGACCTGAAATCCGGACAGCTGGAGGCCACCTGATAACGCCAATTGGAGTCTGCACGGCGAGAGTCACCATCAATAAGCGGACTTATCCTGCGAGCTTTGTAATCCTACAACACTGCTCCAGAGATGTGATACTTGGAATGGACTTCCTAAGTGACCACGGCGCCGTCATCGACCTGAGGTCTGAGTCGATAAGACTAACCTCAGAAAACGCGCTCCCGGCCCACGCGACGCCAGGGAACCATGCATTGAACGTGATAGAAGAGCAGGTGACCGTTCCGCCACTCTCCAGCATCATAATTTCCGTCGGCACCGAAACACCCGCAGACTTCGAAGGCGTCATCGAGGGCGATCAGCATCTGCTTGTGAACCGTCAGATTTGCGTCGCAAGAGGCATCGCCGAGTTGCGTGGTGGCAAAGCAAAGGTACTGCTGACAAACTTCAGCCATGAATATAGGCACCTTAACATTGGCACGACGGTCGCCCACATCGAGAAATTCATGGACACCAGGCCACGTTTTCGCCCTCTTCGATGATACCGAACCTGCTTCGACGAATCGACGTCCCAACCCAGATTTCGACGTCAACCCGAACCTTCCGAAGGTCAAACAAGACCAGCTAAAGGCCCTGCTCCTGCAATTCAAAGACTGCTTCTCGGCGTCGTCAAGAATTCGACAGACCCCAGTCGCGAAACATGGCATCATTACAGAAGAAAGTGCTCGACCAGTTCGACAGAGCCCGTACCGAGTATCGACGCGCGAACGCGAGGCCGTGAAGAAACAAGTCGACGAGATGCTACGCGACGACATAATCCAGCCGTCCAAGAGTCCCTGGGCGTCTCCCGTGGTGTTGGTGAAGAAGAAGGACGGCACGCTACGTTTCCGCGTCGACTATCGTCGCCTGAACAAGATCACGAAAAAAGACGTGTACCCCCCTCCCACGGATAGACGACGCCCTGGATCGACTCCACAACGCGAAGTACTTTTCGTCGATGGACCTGAAGACGGGCTTCTGGCAAATCGAAGTCGACGAGAGAGACCGTGAAAACACTGCCTTTATAACACCAGACGGCCTGTTCGAGTTTAAGGTCATGCCTTTTGGTCTTTGCTCGGCTCCCGCGACCTTCCAATGCGTTATGGATACTGTACTGGCTGGCTTGAAGTGGCACACTTGCCTTGTGTACTTGGACGACGTCGTTGTGTTTTCCTCGAACTTCGATGAACACCTGCGGCGCCTTGAAGCTGTACTTCAGGCAATCAAGACGTCCGGACTCACTCTCAAGCCAGAGAAGTGCCGCTTCGCGTACGAAGAACTTTTGTTCTTGGGCCACGTGATAAGCAAATCCGGAGTACGCCCCGACCCGCAAAAGACAACCGCCATCACTGCTTTCCCGCCACCCACCGACAAGAAGGCCGTGCGTCGGTTTCTCAGGCTTGTGTGCCTATTACAGGCGGTTCGTTAAAAACTTCGCCCGCATCGCCGAGCCTCTCACTAACCTCACCAGGACCGACGTCGAGTTCAAGTGGGAAACGCCGCAGGAGGAAGCATTTCAAGAACTAAAACGACGCCTGCAAACGCCTCCGTTACTTGCGCATTTCGACGAACACGCCGAAACAGAAGTGCACACCGACGCGAGCAGCGTAGGACTCGGCGCCGTCCTTGTGCAGAGGACGGACGGACGGACTGGAAAGGGTTATCGGTTATGCTAGCAGGTCGCTATCAAAGGCAGAGGCCAACTACTCCACAACAGAAAAGGAGTGCCTTGCCATCATCTGGGCTACATCAAAGTTTCGCCCCTACCTTTACGGCAGGCCCTTCAAAGTTGTGAGCGACCACCACGCCTTGTGTTGGCTAGCAAGCTTGAAGGACCCTTCTGGTCGCCTCGCGCGGTGGAGCCTGAGACTTCAAGAATTCGACATTACCGTCGTTTACAAGTCCGGAAGAAAACACTCTGACGCCGACTGCCTGTCTCGTGCCCCCCGTCGACCCACCGCCGCTGGACGACCAGAATGATGACGGCTTCCTGGGAACCATAAGTGCCGACGACTTCGCCGAGCGACAGCCCGCCGATCCGGAACTCAAGGGCCTTATGGAATACCTCGAGGGCAAAGCCACCGTGGCTCCTAAAGGTATTCAGACGAGGACTGGAGTCGTTTTTCATGCGCAACGGCGTTCTCCTAAAGAAAAACTTCTCGCCACTTCGGGCCGACTCCATCCTCGTAGTACCTTCGGCATTACGTTCCAGAAGTTCTGCATGCTTTGCATGACGACCCTACGGCTGAACACCTTGGATTTTCCCGTACGTTGGCAAGGATACAAAAAAGTACTACTGGCCTCGCCTCACTGCCGACGTCACCCACTACGTGATGACTTGCCGAGATTGTCAGCGATGGAAGACACCACCGACTAGGCCGGCCGGACTTCTGCAGCCCATCGAGCCACCTCGCCGGCCGTTCCAGCAAATCGGCATGGACTTACCTGGGGCCGTTCCCGACGTCGAATTCCGGAAACAAATGGATCGTCGTAGCTACTGACTACCTCACCCGCTACGCCGAGACAAGGGCCCCTGCCCAAGGGCAGTGCCGCCGAGGTAGCAAAGTTCTTCGTCGAGAACATCGTACTGCGTCATGGCGCCCCAGAGGTCCGCATTACCGACAGAGGTACGGCTTTTACCGCGGACCTAACGCAGGCGATCCTAAGGTACAGCCAAGCAAGTCACCGCCGGACCACCGCCTACCACCCACAGACCAACGGCCTGACCGAGCGTCTAAATAAGACCATCGCCGACATGCTGGCCATGTACGTCGACGTCGAACACAAGACGTGGGACGCCATCCTCACGTACGTGACCTTCGCATACAACACGGCCGTGGAAGAAACGACGCAGATGACGCCATACAAGTTGGTCTACGGACGGAGCCCGGCAACGACGCTCGACGCCATGTTACCGAACGTCACCGACGAGGAAAACATCGACGTGACCGCCTACCTACAGCGCGCCGAAGAAGCACGACAGCTCGCCCGCCTGCGGATCAAGAATCAGCAGACGACCGACAGCCGCCGTTACAATCTTCGACGGCGCTTCGTGGAATACCAGGCCGGAGACCGCGTTTGGGTGTGGACACCGATACGCCGACGTGGACTTAGTGAAAAACTCCTTCGGCGATGCTTCGGGCCGTACAAGGTGCTTCGACGTCTCGGTGCTCCGGACTACGAGGTCGTCCCGGACGGCATAACAAACTCTCAACGGCGCCTGTGCGCGACCTGAAGTCGTCCATGTCGTGCGCCTCAAGCCGTATTACGCGCGTTAGCAAACCAGAGGACTGCACTTATTGCTTAATTATTGTACTTTCTTTCTTTATTGTTGTGATTTATTGTTGCATGCATTTTCCCCCGTGGTCTGTTTTAAGCATCGGGACGATGCCTTTTCAGAGGGGGGCATTGCAACGCGCTATTCTTATTTTCACTTTTGTTGTATTCGGTTTTCGCCCACAAAGACCGTCAGCAAAGCTCAGCTCAAACCGCGCCTTATTGTTCTAGAACCTTCGCGATTATTGTAGATAGTTTTGTTAAGATTGCGCGCAAGACGCAACCACTCGAGATTATTCCTGAGCTTGCGCGATGACCAGTGATAAGGCTAGAATGTTCGACGCGTGATGCATAAAAGCCGGCGCGCTCCAACGATGCTCAGTTGATCGCCGGCCGACGCTCTATTCGCCGCTATCAGTGCCAGTGTGTATTGCTGTAATCTGACTTTCCGTTTACCGGCCACAAGTTCGGCCCAAATAAACAGTTTCATTTTGGACCTACCGACTGCTGCCTTCGTCGACGTCACGACCACGTGACATCTGGTGGAGGTGCTTCCCGGTCCATGTACCGAACGCCCCCCTCCAGCCGTGAGCCAAGGCCACACCGCCAAGGGGACACCGACGTCAACGCTGAGAAGCGAGCCAGCCGCAGGCAGCAAGGCCTCCCGCCAGAATAAGGACCCCTACCCGACAAGATCCGAGCCACGGCGACGAAGACAACAAGCACGATGACGACCGCAGTAACCCCGACGGCAATCGTGATGCAGCCACCCAGAGAGCCGCCGACGTTTCACGGGTCTCCTAGTGAAGACCCCGAAACCTGGCTCGAGACATTCGAAAGGGTCTCCACATTCAACAACTGGGACGCGGACGACAAGCTGCGCCACGTATACTTTTACCTAGAGGACGCAGCTAGGACCTGGTTCAAGAATCGGGAGTCCACTCTTCGAACCTGGGACATCTTTCGCGGCACTTTTTTGGAAACGTTCACGAGTGTCGTCCGAAAGGAAAGGGCCGCAACCTTGCTGGAGACACGGGTGCAACTTCCTAACGAAAGCATCACAATTTTCGCGGAGGAAATTTCAGAGGGGGGGCATTGCCACGCGCTATTCTTATTTTCACTTTTGTTGTATTCGGTTTTCGCCCACAAAGACCGTCAGCAAAGCTCAGCTCAAACCGCGCCTTATTGTTCTAGAACCCTTCGCGATTATTGTAGATCATGTTGTTAAGATTGCGCGCAAGACGCAGCCACTCGAGTTTATTCCTGAGCTTGCGCGATGACCAGTGATAAGGCTAGAATGTTCGACGCGTGATGCATAAAAGCCGGCGCGCTCCAACGATGTTCAGTTGATCGCCGGCCGACGCTCTATTCGCCGCCATCAGTGCCAGTGTGTATTGCTGTAATCTGACTTTCCGTTTACCGGCCACAAGTTCGGCCCAAATAAACAGTTTCATTTTGGACCTACCGACTGTTGCCTTCGTCGACGTCACGACCACGTGACAATATTCAGCCTCTATGACCGTAATGGACTTGATTCTCACATACCTTTCGGCATGCTCGGAGTCCGGTGTACTAACCACCACGATGTTCTGGGTGAAGTTGGGGCAGACGATGTCTCCCTTCGCTTGGTCCGCTGTAAGTCCGGCAGCCTCGACTATCGCTTCTCCGAAAGCTGTAGTGCTGACCTTGATCAGGTTGAGGCCTCCCCGAGGCCTAACGATGACTTTCCTGCGCCCCTCTGGCAGTTGCGGCATCCTTGACGCCTTTACAATCCGGCGCTTGAGCTTGTCGGCCTCGGTGTGTGCCCGAAATCTGCCCCATATTTTGACTTATTAAGGGGGGGTGGGGACACTTTGACGGACCTTCGACACCTACCCCCCCCCCCCTACCCCTGGTCAGGATCCCTGCGCACGCTTATAATTTCAGACGCCTCATTGATTTTGCGTGAACTGATACGTTTCTCCACAGTAGTTTCTTTCAAGTCTCTAGATTGACGTAGCTTAACATGCAAAAACTTGCAATATCCGATTCGCTGTGTAATACAGCTGCCATAGTTACAGCAGACATTGACAACAATAACAAGATAACAGTGACAAAAATCTGGCCGTGAACATTTCGTAAACATCTGGCACGATTATCCGTTTGTTTTTTTAACCCTACTACGACTAAACGACAACTCGAGTTCCGGAAGAATACATATATAAGGCACTGTTTTTCTGGAAGACACAAGGCGTTATTTTTTCTGGATGTTTACGTTAAGCCGAACTGAGAAAATTAAGGCAGGTTCGCACTAGCGGTTTCAAACGTGAAGCAAGTGCAAAGCTGGGCGCCCTTCTTTGTTTTTTTTTTAAAATAATAATAATAAAATTTGAAGGACACTTTGTACATTCCAAAGTGTGTTCGGCGAAAGCGTGTGGCCATTCCAGTGACTATGCCATGTCTTTTATATTTTACGCTCTCAGTGGGATAACGCACAAACCGAATGTGTGTGCGTTTTCTTTTTTAATTTTTTACCGCGAATCGCAGCGAGACGCGAGGCAGACGGAGGGAAGGAGAGACGGACGGACGGATGGACGGATGGACGGACGGAAGGACGGACAGGCGGACGGACAGACAGACAGACAGACAGACAGACAGACAGACAGACAGACAGACAGACAGACAGACAGACGGATGGACGGACGGATGGACGGACGGACGTACACCGGACCGACAGACGTTCGGATGGACGGACGGACGGACACCGGACGGACAGACGGACACCGGACAGACGGACACCGGACGGACGAACGGACGGACGGACACCGGACAGACGGACGGACAGACGGATGGACGGACGGACGCACACCGGACCGACAGACGGACGGACGGACGGACGGACACAGGACGGACGTGAGCATGAGACATTAAAGGCTTTCGCCTCAATACTTTATTAACCTTTTCAAACAAGAACAATGCAGTATAGAATTGGCCTGCCAAAGCCACATAGGGCTTGAGGGGCAGAGCCGACAGACAGCGGACAACAGGAATTGCTTAGCTTAAAGGAGTACTGACACGAAATTTTTCCCTTATCGTTTTATTGCGTCAAATGATAGACCAGGTCCCCGAGAGCCTAGAAAATGCACCGGCAAGCGTGAGTGCGCCCTGAAAAATTAATTACAGCATGTTTTTAAAAGGTAGTTTCCGGGTCCTTCTGCACCCTGACGTCACGGCAATGGGACGAGTAGCGCCACCAGGCGGTAGTATGTGAATGCGCACGCTTTCGTGACGTATCTTCGTGCGCGCGTAGCTTCCATCGTCTGCTTCGTCTGCTGCGCGCCGCACATGTGGCAACTGTCGCGCCGTCAACGATGGACGAATATTTGTCAACAGACTCCGACGACAGCAACGACTTCGGCAGAGAGAAAGATGCCGAGCTTGCCGACCCTGCGAATCATTTCGCATTCGACCCGCTTGCAAGTACGTCAGAAGACGAGTCGTCTGAGAGCGATAGCGCCATGCAGACGGCTTGCGCATCGGGAATGTCGAATGGTAAGAATTCACTGTGTTTTGCTTGATCTTGCGCGGGCATCTTCCGGATGTTCTACGGAAGTCAATAGCGTTCGTGTGGATTTCGTAATGCTATTACTTGCTTGAAATTATTGGTACTCGGCGCAGATTTGACACCGCATGTATGCTTTGTCCTGCCGCTTTCCTATGCAGCCGCACTGCGCACGCAGTATGAACAACCTATTGCTGGTCGTAACGCCTGAACATTATATCGATAACGTAATCTGCGTAGGTGCCTCTGCAGGAGTTGCCACCCGACGGACACAGACGTAGTCGGTGTGCTGTCGGGAAATCGACAAAGTCGCGCTCTAATGCCGGATGAGGCAGCCTGTGTCACCGCGCACCCGAACGTTTCAGCGTGGGTGCTTAGACATTCACGCCCTCGAGATAGCGTACTACCCTTGATGGAAGATCGACCAGGCGTCATTGAGGCACCGGAAATCCATAGGTATTACTGCTGCGGTTGATCTAAGTTAACTGTTGCTGTTGAAGCTGAAGTAGGCCGAATCGCAAGCTGTCCCTTGCATGCAAAGTGCATGCCTTCGGTGTACTTCCTGCAAAAGTGTGGTGGTCGCAAGTACGACGCGTCATCCACGCACTCAGAACGTGCATAGGCGCATGTTACTTGCTAGTATTGATATATGTCCCATATTCCATATCGTGTGTCCAACTAAATAAAGGGAAATGAAAAAAAAATACATGTATAAGTGGCGTTGGACACCTCCGGTCGTCAGGCAGCGTAAATTATGCACGAACTCGAAATCACAATGTGTGAAATAAAATCTGCAAGCTTAGAATAGCTGCTGCTTACATTGTTAGATAGTTCTTCACAAATCAGATTACTTGATCTCGCCTTTCACGTTCTTTGTGATTGTCTTATGTGCTTCATTGTTCTTTTTTTCCCCTCTATAAGTCACAGTTCTCGGTAGTGCCTTTGGCCCATTGGGCTGATTAAGTAAACGATAAATAAAATGAAGTGTTTCTGCATATCTGTACTTGCTAAAAAGGAATCTGTATGCTACATAACAATGACGTTTTATTTCGTAATTTTGTGTGCTCGAAAGGGCCCCTTGTCAGTAGACCGTACAGGAATACGACTATGTGCACACATTTGATTCAGCTGCAGGATATGTCTACTTTTGCTCTTGCCACTGCATTTTTATATTGTATTGCATTCATATTTCAGGCGATATCGTCCCTGTGTAAGATGGGTCTGGACATTGCCTTGGCAAACGAAAGCTAGTGGTCCTGCCCAGCTGCGTCGTCTCTGCAGTGCGTCAAAATTTCCCTTCACAAGACTACTGCGGCTTTAAGTATCCAGAATTACTAATATACGAACATCATGGAGATGCAGTTCAATAAAAGAAAACATGTTCAACTTGATTTATTTCTTTAGGCATAACAGCCTGTGTCACTGACCTTTCTTCTGGTCGTATGCAAAACAGATGCTATATGACCAGCACTACAGAAGGAAGTCAACACTTAGGCTAACGCACATGAAATTCAAGAAAGAGGCTGTAGTTGCTAAAGTAAGAATAACAAAACAGAAAGAGCTGCCTAAGTCTGCACACATGGCAGTAAATACGTTCTCCAGATTTCTGAGTCTTGACCTCATGGACTAGGTAAGAAGTGAACAGGAACCTGAAAGACAGCATTAGCCTGACATATGCTTAGCTACACAATGATGAACTCATACATTACCAAGAATTGCATGTTCACCATGTCTCAACCCAACAACTTAAGTACACGGTGTAGCTATGCACGAAAACAACACTGATTTCGATAACACCTTGTGAAAATAATGAGTCAAAGGCCACGGTTGGTTACGTGACAATAACAAAACAGAAAGAGCTGCTAAGTCTGCACACATGGCAGTAAATACGGCCTCCAGAGAGAGAGAGTCGTCTTGACCTCATGGACTAGGTAAAGAAGTAAACAGGTATCTGAAAGACGGCATTAACTGAAAGACGGCATTAGTCTGACATGCTTAGCTGCACAATGTCCTCCCTGATGAGCTCGTACATTACCAGAATTGCATGTTCACCATGTCTCAACAACTGAAGCACATGGCATAGCTATGCACAAAAACAACACTGATTTCGATAACACGTGTGAAAATAATGAGTCAAAGGCCACGGTTGGTTACGTGACAATAACAAAACAGAAAGAGCTGCTAAGTCTGCACAGAGAGACTCCAAATTTCTGAAAGGTAGTCGTCTTGACCTCATGGACTAGGTAAAGAAGTAAACAGGAACCCGAAAGACGGCATTAGTGTGACATGCTTAGCTGCACAATGTCCTCCCTGATGAGTTCGTACATTACCAGAATTGCATGTTCACCATGTCTCAACCCAACAACTGAATCAGAACGGCGAGTTGGGCGAGTTCTCGTCAATAAACCGAAACCGGTGTGTAAAGATACATGTACTATAAAGCACAAAAAGCAGTTCGCGCCTTGTTCAATGGGAGTAGTGTATGCCATTACACTGTCATGTGGTATGACATACTTTGGGCAGATGGGGCGGTGCATTAATGTGCGTCTTAGGGAGCACCACACCGCTGTCAAGATTACCGCTAGCACGAACCTGGCTGCGCATTGTAAAACGTGCCATTGTGAGCCGATGTTTCATGAAACACAGATAGTGTACAGAAGTACTAACCAAGTCTTTCGCGAGATTGTGGAAGCATACGACACGCATGTGCGTCAACCAGACGTCGGTTGCTCTGCATGATAAAGAAGTGCAATTTTTGAACGATGTAATCAGGTGGCGCCCTGTCACGACATCAACACTCCACGTGATTAATTTTTTATTTATTTACCGCGTGTGTGAAGACATAAAACCAGTTGTCAGTCGGCGCATGTGTGTGTACATTCCTTTTGTCCTCAGTCCGGGTCGCGCTGCCCACAGCAAAATTATGTCCAACAACTAAAGTGCACGGTGTAGCTATGCACGAAAACAACACCGATTTCGATAACACGTGTGAAAGTAATGAAGCAAAGGCATAGGTCAACAAAATTTGTGCAGCTCACTCAGACTCACCTATGAAATATATTTTGCTCTTAGGGCTCACGCGAACTCACTCACCAAAATTTTCCTGAGCCGGACACACACTCACGAAAGCCTTTTTTCAACTGGACTCACTCAAACTCAACTGACCTGGACTCACTCAGACTCACGGCTCGATCTGAGTGAGCCCGAGTGAGCCGACTCATCAGTCCATTAGCCTAGAATTCGCTTTTTCGACCACGGTGTCAATGCTTTTTAACACCAATATCTCACGTAATCGGTGGTTTTCTTGGTGCCTTTTGATATAGAACCTTCGAATACGAGTTATGAGTGCTCGCAAAGAAGGTGATTTTTCTTGAAATATATGACAACGTAAGATATATTTACTTCCCTGGAACAGCTGGCGGGGGGGTAGGGATAGGAGGTCCAGGCACCTCCCTACGTAATTCTTTCCTCTGATCAATAAATATTGAAATGGTGTGTGAACGACACTGCTTTGGAATACGTGTGAGTAGACGTGAGTATAAGCGTGAATCCAGGTAAGGCTGATAGTAATGCTGGAGATGAGTAGGTAGGACCATAGGTCGGCAAAAAAAAAGTGGAACTCACTCAGACTCAAGACATATGTCTTGCGCTTCGGACTCACTCGGACTCAGACTCACCAAAATTTTCCTGAACCGAACTAACTCGGACTCACACTCACAAAAATTTGCTTCAACCCGAATCACTCGGACTCAAACTCACCAAAATATTACTCATCCATACTCAGACTCATGGCACGGTCTGAGTATGAGTGAGTCCGAGTGAGTCGACTCATGAGTGAGTTTGCCGACCTATGGGCAAAGGCCACAGTTGGTAACGTGACAATAACATAACAGAAAGAGCTGCTAAGTCTGCACACATGTCAGTAAATACGTTCTCCGAATTTCTGAGTCTTGACCTCATGGACTAGGTAAGAAGTAAACAGGAACCTGAAAGACGGCATTAGCCTGACATATGCTTAGCTGCACAATGATGAACTCGTACTTTACCAGAATTGCATGTTCACCATGTCTCAACCCAACTGAAGTACACGGTGTAGCTATGCACGAAAACAACACTGATTTCGATAACACGTGCGAAGATTTCGATAACACGAGTAACCTCCACTGGAGCACGCAACTCGGGATCGCCTGCACGCTGTAAGTTGCTGCCGCTGCAGACTCTTTTTCTATATGCTTGAAAGGCATCGTGATGCGCGGTTGCGGCAGTGGGGCACAACGTTGGGATTCTTCGTCGCAGATTCTTCGTCGATTCGCAGATTCTTCGTCGACAATCCAAAGCCGGTCAGCAACTGCATGCTGCGCGTGTACGCGTCCGGAGTGAAGTGGAGCGAACAAAGTAAACTCCGCTTGGTTGGCGTCCAGTCTCCGCCTGGGCCGCGGCGCACGAAGTTGACCCACGTGCGCTTGTCTCTGCGCTTCTATATCCTTGAAAGGCATCGTGATGCGCGGTTGCGGCAGTGGGACACAACGTTGGGATTCTTCGTCGATTCGCAGATTCTTCGGCGCAGATTCTTCGTCGACAATCCGAAGCCGGTCAGCAACTGCATGCTAGCAACAACTTGTGGGTTTGGGCGAGTCGGTTCATGATGCGAATAAATAGAAGCAGCGCGAAAAAACGAACGACAAGAAACACACACAACAGGACTAGCGCTGTACTGCCAACTGAATGTTTATTGAAAAGATCACCACTTATAGCTATGCCACCAAAAACGCCTTGTCACATAAACGCCACAAATAATCAACGATTGCGGGCATGCGTGTTGCTATACTAGAAGGTGTTTATCGAGAAAACATCTCTCATGAGTAGTTAAACTAAGAGACGCCGCGCTGACACAGTTATCTCCAGCTTTATTAATGAAGTACGCTTCCACGATTTCTCTTTCTTTTTTTGATTTTCCAAACGTCAAAAACTTGGTGTCCGCGAACATGGGTGTGCATGCGCATTTTTTACAGTGGAAAGCTAGGTGGCTGCCATAGCCATTTTTTACATTGTTCTTATGTTGCCTAGCCCTATCATTAAAACATTGCCCAGTTTGTCCGATGTACACTCTCCCACAACTTAATGGTATCTCATAAACAACATCAGAGGTGCACTTCGTGAATTTTGTTTCATGGTTAGTAGTACATAGCATTGGCTTACGACCTTTCATGGCATTACACAGTGTTGAAAGTTTACGGGGAGCGGAAAATACCAGGTTAACTTGGTGCCTGTTGGCCACTTTCTTCAGGTTACGCGATAACCTATGTACATACGGTATCACGTGAAACGGTCTTTTGTCTTTTTCCTTGCTCATCAGTTTTTCTTCCTGAACGTTTTAATCTTTGTAAAAAAGTTTCACACACAGCTGTGATGACGGGAGCTGGATAGCCAAATAACTTGAGTCGTTCGGTCTGTTGCATTAGACTAGCCTTCATTTGGTGCTCACAGGATTTGTTAATTGCACTTTGTATGCAAGTGATGGCGACTCCCCTTTTTACTAGCTTGGAATGAGCACTATCATACGGAAGGATGCCTTTCTTAGATCTAGGTAAATACGCCCAGCAGACATGTTCATTAGACGCATGAAAGGAAATATTAATGTCTAAAAACTGAATGTTATTATCCTTAGGCGTTTCAAAAGTGAACTTCAGTCCCCCCTCCATGCATCCTAAAAATGCGCAGAATACGTTGGACTTCGTCATCAAAACAGTAACCCGGACGTTTCTTCAAAAGAATGAGGTAGTCGTCAACGTAGCGATAAATGCCAGTTACTGGAGAGTCATTTAACGCTGCGCAAATACGGTTGTCAACACTAGATAAAAATATGTCACTGAGAATAGGCGCAATGGATGATCCAATACAAATGCCGGTGCGTTGAATATAAAAAGTTCCATTGTGATTAATGGCTGTCGAATTCAGATAAAATTCTAAAAGCGTGATAAAATTGTCAACGTTTATGCCTGCTGAGTTCTGGAAGTCCTGTTGATTAGTTTCACTGATTTTATCCCGTACAGCAGCTAGCAAACCATCACGTGGAAGAGAATAAAACAAATCTTCTACGTCTACAGAAAACGCCGTTACACTGTTTCCATTCGCGACACAAAGACCGCTTAGTTGATTCACGAATTCATCAGAACTTTTCACTAAGTAAGGGTCATTCAACGGAAGCTTCTTCAAATGTCTTTGCAAAAACCTTCCGACATGCAACTGCCACGAAGCTTTTTCGGACACAATTACCCTTAACGGGTAGGAGGGTTTGTGCGTTTTACACGTGAAAAACACGTCAAGGAACCCAGACTCTGCCTTGCTCGTGATCTTCTTTAAATGATCCAGATTAAGCTCACCAAGTAGCTTTAGAGCTACCCTCCTTTGCTTCTTTGGATCAAAGTTCACTGCCTTAAAGTTCTTCGCGATGGCTTCGTCGGCCTTTTCTTCCAAGAGGTTTTCCGGTAGCAAAACAAACATTCCTTCTTTGTCAGATTGGAGGATATTCATGCTGTTGCTCTTCAACCACGACACCACATGCTTGAACGGTGACTTGGGTGCGTTCCGGGGGATCACATTCTTTATGACACAGTGGACGCCTTCTTTGGTTGCATGGTCCCTTTCTTGTTCGTCGACCTTGTCTGCCATATCTCTAGCCATGGCCAAAAACTGCTGCCCTGATAATTGCGGTTCATAACTGAATTTTGGCCCCTTGCCTAAAACAGCCTTCACGTCACTGGGAACAACCGCTCCACCCAAAATGGTGACGTTATCGTTAGGTTTAGGTTTCGGATCCGGTTTCCGAAAGGAAAGTCTGATGCGCTGCCACAAAAATTCGGTAGACTGACCGACAAGTTTCCTGTATTCTTGCATAGATCGGGCATCCCTGCAAGGGTCTTTGCCCTCTTGAACCAATACTTGAAGCCAGTCATTGAACATGCGTATTTGTCTCCACTTCTCGGACTTGAGCACCTTGCACATTCTTTTCGTATGTCCCCACGAAGGTTCCACAAAACCAAAGAAAGCACTGACCTCAGGGGGTGGAATCCGGTTCTTCATGTAGTAGGATAGCATTCTGGACTGGCAGGTAGTCATGGCGATTAAGCTGACACAGGTGCTTGCAGGATCAGGCACAGCCGGTGAAGACAGGATAGAGCCCATTGTAGAAGAAATCTGTGTTAGCAACAACTTGTGGGTTTGGGCGAGTCGGTTCATGATGCGAATAAATAGAAGGAGCGCGAAAAAACGAACGACAAGAAACACACACAACAGGACTAGCGCTGTACTGCCAACTGAATGTTTATTGAAAAGATCACCACTTATAGCTATGCCACCAAAAACGCCTTGTCACATAAACGCCACAAATAATCAACGATTGCGGGCATGCGTGTTGCTATACTAGCAGGTGTTTAACGAGAAAACATCTCTCATGAGTAGTTAAACTAAGTGACGCCGCGCTGACACACTTATCTCCTGCTTTATTAATGAAGTACGCTTCCACGATTTCTCTTTCTTTTTTTGATTTTCCAAACGTCAAAAACTTGGTGTCCGCGAACATGGGTGTGCATGCGCATTTTTTACAGTGGAAGGCTAGGTGGCTGCCATAGCCATTTTTTACATTGTTCTTATGTTGCCTAGCCCTATCATTAAAACCGAAAAAGCTTCGTGGCTGTTGCATGTCGGAAGGTTTTTGCAAAGACATTTGAAGAAGCTTCCGTTGAATGACCCTTACTTAGTGAAAAGTTCTGATGAATTCGTGAATCAACTAAGCGGTCTTTGTGTCGCGAATGGAAACAGTGTAACGGCGTTTTCTGTAGACGTAGAAGATTTGTTTTATTCTCTTCCACGTGATGGTTTGCTAGCTGCTGTACGGGATAAAATCAGTGAAACTAATCAACAGGACTTCCAGAACTCAGCAGGCATAAACGTTGACAATTTTATCACGCTTTTAGAATTTTATCTGAATTCGACAGCCATTAATCACAATGGAACTTTTTATATTCAACGCACCGGCATTTGTATTGGATCATCCATTGCGCCTATTCTCAGTGACATATTTTTATCTAGTGTTGACAACCGTATTTGCGCAGCGTTAAATGACTCTCCAGTAACTGGCATTTATCGCTACGTTGACGACTACCTCATTCTTTTGAAGAAACGTCCGGGTTACTGTTTTGATGACGAAGTCCAACGTATTCTGCGCATTTTTAGGATGCATGGAGGGGGACTGAAGTTCACTTTTGAAACGCCTAAGGATAATAACATTCAGTTTTTAGACATTAATATTTCCTTTCATGCGTCTAATGAACATGTCTGCTGGGCGTATTTACCTAGATCTAAGAAAGGCATCCTTCCGTATGATAGTGCTCATTCCAAGCTAGTAAAAAGGGGAGTCGCCATCACTTGCATACAAAGTGCAATTAACAAATCCTGTGAGCACCAAATGAAGGCTAGTCTAATGCAACAGACCGAACGACTCAAGTTATTTGGCTATCCAGCTCCCGTCATCACAGCTGTGTGTGAAACTTTTTTACAAAGATTAAAACGTTCAGGAAGAAAAACTGATGAGCAAGAAAAAAGACAAAAGACCGTTTCACGTGATACCGTATGTACATAGGTTATCGCGTAACCTGAAGAAAGTGGCCAACAGGCACCAAGTTAACCTGGTATTTTCCGCTCCCCGTAAACTTTCAACACTGTGTAATGCCATGAAAGGTCGTAAGCCAATGCTATGTACTACTAACCATGAAACAAAATTCACGAAGTGCACCTCTGATGTTGTTTATGAGATACCATTAAGTTGTGGGAGAGTGTACATCGGACAAACTGGGCAATGTTTTAATGATAGGGCTAGGCAACATAAGAACAATGTAAAAAATGGCTATGGCAGCCACCTAGCCTTCCACTGTAAAAAATGCGCATGCACACCCATGTTCGCGGACATCAAGTTTTTGACGTTTGGAAAATCAAAAAAAGAAAGAGAAATCGTGGAAGCGTACTTCATTAATAAAGCTGGAGATAAGTGTGTCAGCGCGGCGTCACTTAGTTTAACTACTCATGAGAGATGTTTTCTCGATAAACACCTGCTAGTATAGCAACACGCATGCCCGCAATCGTTGATTATTTGTGGCGTTTATGTGACAAGGCGTTTTTGGTGGCATAGCTATAAGTGGTGATCTTTTCAATAAACATTCAGTTGGCAGTACAGCGCTAGTCCTGTTGTGTGTGTTTCTTGTCGTTCGTTTTTTCGCGCTGCTTCTATTTATTCGCAACTGCATGCTGCGCGTGTACGCGTCCGGAGTGAAGTGGATCGAACAGAGTAAACTCCGCTTGGTTGGCGTCCAGTCTCCGCCTGGGCCGCGGCGCACGAAGTCGACCCACGCTTGTCTCAGCGCCGGATTGGACGGGAATCGGTGGAACTTGCAACTATTGTCCCCCGTTTCACTGGCACAAGACACACAGGGTAAAATATCGGTGCCGTGACGACAAATTCAAAGTCAGACGATTCCCTTGCCCTCTGATAAGCGTATATTTTGTATTCGCGTGCACGCACTCTATTCCAGACTCCGCTTACTCGCTTCACAAGTACACTGGATGACAGTGACCGCACGGCGCGAGCAGATGATCGAGAAGGCGACGCGCAAGCTGCCATTTTTTGTGTTTTGGTGCTTGACGTCATCACAACTAGCCAGACTGCTGCATGAAGTCACCAGAGGATTAGTGCTGTAGCCTGACGGCAGGTTAGTGTTGATGTCAGTACGAATGCCGCGAGAAAATTGACTTTAATATCAAAATAAAATATCTTATCAGCATTTGCTGAGCTTCATAACTTGCTCAGAGCCATCTATGCATACAGGAGATTTGTATGGCAGAGCAAGCTCGCCTTCGAAAAAAGGTGTCAGTACTCCTTTAAAACCACAAGAACACACACATTTTTTTTTCATTTTTTTTCTCGCGCATACCTACAAAATATCGAACCGCGTGTACAGCAATGCATGAGGAGGTAAAAGTGTCCTTTTTCTTGCCATCTCTCTTTCCTTTAGGGACGAAGCACCTTAGGGTCTAGGCTTGTCCGTTGTTTGACGATGACGCTGATGACGATGAAGAATAAGCGCGTTCCAACTTCCAGACCACGCATTCACTTTCTGCCACGGATGAAAACGAACGTGAACGCGCTCTCGCCCGCGAAAGGCAAAGCGGCAACGCCGACAACAAGCTGCTACTCCGGAGGCGAGCGCGTGGCATGCGGCGGCTCGAACTTTACGCAGACAACAAGCTACCCCGGAGGTGAGAACTTGGGAAGCAGCGGCAAAACGGCAACGCCGACAACAAGCTGCTACTCCGAATTTGAGGGCGCGGGAAGCGGTGGCTCAACGGCAAAAATTTGAAGGACACTTCGTACATTCCAAAGTGTGTTCGGCGAAAGCGTGAGGCCATTCCACTGACTATGCCATGTCTTTTATATTTTACACTCTCAGTGGGATAACGCACAAACCGAATGTGTGTGCGTTTTCTTTTTTAATTTTTTACCGCGAATCGCAGCGAGACGCGAGGCAGACGGAGGGAAGGACAGACGGAAGGACGGGCAGGCGGACAGACGGACAGACGGACGGACGGACAGACAGACAGACAGACAGACAGACAGACAGACAGACAGACAGACAGACAGACAGACGGACGGACGGACGGACGGACGGACACCGGACCGACAGACGGACGGATGGACGGACGGACACCGGACCGACAGACGGACGGATGGACGGACGGACACCGGACGGACGGACGGACGGACACCGGGCGGACAGACGGACGGACGGACGGACACCGGGCGGACAGACGGACGGACGGACGGACGGACACTGGATGGACGGATGGACAGACGGACGGACACCGGACGGACGGAGGGACAGACGGACGGACGGACGGACGGACACCGGACGGACGGACACCGGACGGACACCGGACGGACGTGAGCATGAGACATTAAAGGCTTTCGCCTTAAAACACATTGTATATACTGTACACACGCGTTGTCCCTCATTTACATGCGCGAGTGGGCAATGTCACGGGTGAATTACGGTAAGAACGATCCACAGTGCTAAGCCCACTAGTCATGATTCACTTCCTGGAGATGCTGGATTTTCCTTCTGTTCTCTCATTTTTTTGTCTTTTTTGCCTCTGTTTTATTTCCATTTCCCATTCACTCATTTATTCATTCATTCATTATTTATTTATTTATTTATTTATTTATTTATTTATTTATTTTGTAAAGGTGTGATTGGACGATAATCGGCAACGAAGCTCAAATGGTGACAGTCCATGCGGAGCACGGACACCCAGCACCAGCGGTGTTCTTGTAGAGGGAGCCGCAGAGACTGACCAAATAGAAGGTCCTCGAGGGGACGACGCTTTACAGAGTCCTCAAGTTTCTCTGTTTTTCTTTCTCTGTGTATCCATTTTTTTCTCTTTTTTGGTTTTTCTTTCTATATTTCTTTCCATTTCTTCTCTCCCATTCTCTGTGTCTCTCTCTCAATTTCTCTCTAGCTTCCTCTTCCGTTCCATCTATGCCTTTCTCTATTTCTTCTTCCTTCTTTCTTTGAGTGTTTCTCTTTCTCCCTTTCCTCCTCTTTATGCCTGTTTTTTTCTATCTGTCTCATCCATTTTATGCTATGCTTTTGTCTCTCTCCCCTTCCCTTTCCACCCTCCTCACCCTAACTTTTGTTTCCCACCCCCTTGCTTCTATCTGTCTCATCCATTTTATGCTATGCTTTTCTCTCTCCCCTCCCCTTTCCACCCTCCTCACCCTAACTTTCGTTTCCCACCCCCCTTGCTATACTATACTACGCAAGGCTATGTTATGTCTGCTAGCGCCCCTGGATAGTCGAGTGGTCACGGCGCTCGCATTCTGATCACGGGTGCGCTGCTTCGAATCCCGCTTTGGCAAGAAATTTTTTCGCCAAGAATTTCTCTGTTTCTGTTCCTTTCTATATCTTTATTTTTTTTTCTCGCTCTCCGTACTCGTTCTCTCGCCCATCAGAGTTAATGCACCCCACGTTTGTCAAATCGGCGCATGTGCTCTGGGAGCGAAGCAGAAGATGAACAAGAGGACGAAGAGAGCACATGCCGGTTCACGATGGTTATCATTTATGTTCTCGCGTCACAGGAGCAGTGCTCGGCTTAACCAAATTATTGCAAACAATGTTAACAATATATCTGGTGAACTTTGCAGAAATAATCGAATTGAATTGAACTTTATTAAATGAAATATCGCCAAAAGGGAACATGTTACAAGCACCTGGATCCTAAGTAAGGTGCTATTATGGATCCACGTAAATATAACATGCATAAATGCACATTGAGGAAGCAGAACAACACAATTTTCTAACGACATATGTTAAGTTAGCATACAAAACATACTAAAACGTCTAATTTAAACACAACAGTAACAGTATTAGGAGCTTGCTCCTTATGCTCGGGGCTTCTCCGTCGCCGTAGCCAGATGACGATGACGATGACGCTACCATCACGGCACAGCACATGCAAGGTACCCACTATACGTCATGACGATTACGATGATGCTGATGACGATGAAGAATAAGCGCGTTCCCAGACCACACATTCTCTTTCTGCCATCACGCTGGAACGGCTGCGCGTGGCGCGCTTCCGTTCTCATCACAGGGAGCTCACTCAGTGCACTTCGCTACCGCTACTAGTCATGAACACCCAGGAAGCCAAGGCAGCGGCGGTGAGAGCTCGCAAGGCAGCAGCAGCGCGGGCTCACCGCCAAGACCCTGCGGTGAGAGCTCGCGAGGGCCGAAGACAGACGTCAGCGTCGTGCGGACCCCGAGATACGAGCCCGCGAAGCCGAAGCAGCGCGGAAGCGGCGGCAAGAGAACCTCGAAGAGGTACGAGCGCGGGATGGAGCGGCCAAGCACCGAAAGCGGTCGCTACCTGAAGTTGGTGGCGCCGACGCGCGCTTCAAGCGTGATTTCCTCGACCACACGTTCGGCCACAGCTGCAAGGTACGCGACCGCTTGTGGTTCGACAACAACCTGACCACAATCGCTACCATCCGCAACGAGCAATCCCGCGCCAACGCCATTGCCGTGCTGCAACGAGAGTTTCTTGCCGCGTCATCAACCGACTACAGTGAGTACAGAGTTTGCTCCACTTTCAAAAACTCTCTGGTTGCCGGATAGGTTTCCGCTATGAGTGTTACGCACGGATAACGCTACCCTCCCAAGCTTAATAACCTGCCCGCGCTCAACCCAGTAGAAGAACGCCTCATCGCTCCTCGTCTACCATTCATGAGCATCAGGCGTCTGACTCACGGCAGCGGCATTATATACTTGTCTATATAATCTACGTATAGTCATAGTCCCTCAATAGGTTTTCTGGCAGGAAACTGCCGCCCCAGTTTAATAAAGAGCCACCGGCGGCCGGTAGGGGCGCCATGGTAAGAGAGAGGCCACCCAGCGGAGTGCCCGCCGCAGGCGACGCTTGTATATTTTCTTCGCTGGTACGCCGCGGCCGAAAGATCTGCTCCTTTTAGACAATATTTTCATTCCCTTTTGTCGTAGGAATTATACGAATTAAGCTTGGAACTCTCAGAATGCGTTTGAAACGAAGACAAGGCGCTGTAAGGATGACAGCGCCGCTGGGGCGCAGGCGCGTGCTAGGCTAGACTGCGAAGACGACGATAACGAAGTCGGAATAGAACATTTTTCTAATAACCTTTTAAGTTTCAACTACGCATTCTTGGCCCATCCCCCCAGAGTGGGTACGTGCCATAGATCAATAGGAAACCAAACCAAACCAAACAGCCGGCCCAGCTAACGGGCGTTGTGTCTACTTCTCTTCATTACAGCGCATACAAAAAGTGAACAACAATCTGAAATTCCAGCTGGCGGCTCAGTGTGCCAGCAGAGGACGCGTATAGATCTTTTTGTTACTGCGAAGTTTGTTTTTAGTTGGCCCAACAGACCTCAAATAATAATAATAATAAAAAAAAACTGACGTGACTGTGATGCGCTGTACTGAGAATAAGATATTTATTTATTTATTTCAGCGACGTTAATCTTAAATGCATGGCAAACTGAGCTCAAGGTCGACAACTGTTATTTCCCGAACTTCCGATGGCACGCGTGTCGTTACAGCAGTGGTGACAGACTATCTTTACGTAACAGAAAATGTTCTAGGACGTGAGCTTGCATTTGACGGTAATCTAGCTGCTTGAAACAGATACATCGGCAGATCGTAACCGTCAATGAAACGGTTTCTTGATGGCAACTGTTGTCGTTTCCAGGCCTCGATAACTTTGCTAGTTTGCGTGCGTATCGGTCGAATGGTTCGACACAGTTCTTAACGCGATATTTGTTGTTAACATCCCCGAATGAAAACCACATGGATTAATATGCCCCCCCTGATTCTGTATTGCGCTTCTTAATTTCTATCTCGCACGAGAAGGGTGGCGAGGATTGACGCACGATTGCATTGAGTTCCGCACTTCCTTGGCGAACCAGGACGCCTAATAGGATTCAGTGTTGTCCACGTTCCTCTAAAACAGGAACGAAAGGTCGTTCCTCGTTCCTTCACAATTTCGGAACGAGTTTCCGTTACACGTTGCTCAAGTGCAAAATGAACTTGTTACAGTTATATTTCCAAAATTGGAACGTGTCGTTACATCAACGTGACAATTCACTTTTCAATAAATATATGGTGTCGGATAATCCTGAGGCAAAATAAAGTCAGCAATTTAAAGCTCCCATCAAGCTAGATATGTCAAACGAATTTAAAATTGCCAACAGCAAGTTATACGTAAGTAAAGAAACCTAAATAAACGCTCGTAGACAAATTTCTTCGAGAACACCGGCCTTACTACATACATGTAACTGCAACTTTCGTGCTCGTCTATTTCAAGTCCAACAGATGAGGCACTTTTCAATGTCGGTCTCCAAAGGCGCAGTCGGGATACTGCACTTCACATATTCAAATGGAAATCTCCACCAATGCGCCAACATAATTAAATTTCTTCCACAGGAAATCACATCGATAGGGACAATACTTCGGCGCTTAATGAACGCTAATTCAATATTTCAGCGTGAGCATAAAATAATATTCAGGATACACATTTGCCTGTTAATAAAGTCCCCGGTTCACAGTCAGCGAACATGTTTCTGTATATGTCGTCCTCTGTATTTCTATCGTTTGCTTTCTTTCTTGCCTTTCGTTCTCTATATTTTTCTCTTACTCTTTCCTCATATATTTTTCGCTCTCTCTCTGTCTCTCTGGGTACGTTCGCTCGCCTTCTATCTTTTTTCTTCTTTTTTCTCTGTCTCTCTATACTCGTTTTCCCTCCTCCTTTCCCTCCTCCTCACCATCACTTCTCCTTCCCACCGCCTTGATATACTGTACTATACAAGGGTACGCTATACACATCTAGCGTGCGGGCATGTTGCTGAAAAACACATAGCCAATAATTTCCTCAACATCCTACTTCATTAGTATATGGACACTCAGCTAAGAGATGTATACGAGCAAATGGAAAGTCAGCCAGAATGGTGTATTGCATTGATGAGGTGTTTATCCTTACCGCCGTTATAGTGTATAACGGGAAATGGCAGTTCTTTGGTGTATTCGCTTAGAGATGAATGCGAATTCTTCAGTACGATGCGTTCGTCGTTGGATCGCGATATGGCAAAATGAACATATTAGTTCTCTCTCTGTATGAATTTCTTCAAAGTGCCATGCCTATTTTGAATAAATACCATGAAAGAAAAAAAAATAAAAACTAGATAGCCTACTGGTTACGACGTCCTTCAGATCATGGATAGGCGGTGTCGAACCTCACCTCGCTGAAAACATTTTGTAGCCAAGAATTTATCTCTTTCTCTATATCCCTTCCTCTCACTCTCTCTCTACTCGTTCTCTCGCCCCATCAGAGTAATTGCATCCCGGGCCGGACAAATCAGCGCCCGTGTTCTGGGAGAGAAGCAGAAGAGGATGGCGATGACGAAGAGGATGTGTGCCTGTTCATGATGATGATAATTTTCTTTCTACGACACATGGAAACCTCGAGCATAACATGTCTGCTGTAAAAAAATCAACTGTTCCTCCCGCACGTGGTCTGTCTCGGCGTCTTTCGCTTTCCTGCGCCCCCCGGCGGGCGCCTTGAAGTAAAAACCAGGATGCATCGCAGTCACGTGATGGGCGAGCGCTACATTTTCGCGCCTCGCACGGTCGGCCATCCGTCCTGTTCTGCATGATGTGCTGAGTGCGTGCGCCTGTTGAATACCATGGAACGTTTACAGAAGGAACGCCGTTCCCTCTACCGTTCCTGCTTAAACGTAACGAGTTACCGTTACAGTTCTACCAATCCTGAATGGAACGGTGGCGTGCTAAAAGAAACTAGTTCCAGGAACGTCGTTCCTTGGAACGCCGTTCTGTGCAACACTGATAGGATTGTAATCGCAATCTTTCTTTGAAGGAAATGAAGCCGTGCAAATGCTTATGATCGAGATATCACAGATAATTTTCGCTTTCACTCAGCACTTGGGTAGTGTAGAGGTCAGGAGATGTCATAAAGGAATGTTGACAAAGAAATCTTGCATCTTTCTTTTTCTTTCTTTTTTTTGATGATGTTACAATCAGTAGCTAATGGCCCATTTATCTCGGCTGCAAACCCCCCCTTGCACGTGATGACTCTCGAGGTTGTTTCAGTGGTTTTCAAACTGTCAGTGGTCGTGACTTCCGATTCGTAAAGTACGCTGGCAGGCCGTCGAACAGACGAGAAGTGACGTTAGGTCTGAGGCGCGGCTTGTCTCTCGGCAACGATACGGTGTCACCGTTTATCGTGAAATCGTGCACATGGACGTGAAGAAACGGACACAAACGAACGTGAAGTCGTCCGTTTTTTGCCACGTTATCGCTCACTTTGAGTTCTCAAACTTTCCACGAACACTTCGCATGCAAAAAAAAAAAAAACCTATTCAGTAGTGCCCTTAAACGGCACCTCGGTACACAGCACGTGAATGCCATCGTCAGGCGAACGTGCAGCTTCAACTGTACAATACCTGAACTTGGCCGTCATCCAAAAAAGCAACCACAGATACATGTGCAAAATTTCGGCTCGCCCCAGCCGCATGTGCGGTCTCTACGGAATTAAACCGGAGGGCCTCTCGGGGAAGCGTGGCTTCTAAACGACGATGGCACCGCGTCGCGGCAACTTTCCGCGCCATATCAAGCTCCCCCATAGCGTGACGGTGAAGTTTCGAGACCAGAAAGAGTACTGAAGGACCCTGGTATAGTCCATCAAATGTATATATAGTGCGTCAAATTGTAAGTTGTGTATACAGTGCATCAAATGTGCTTACATTGTGTATATCATCATCATCATCATTTATTTGACCCTTAAGGACCCCAATGGGGCATTACATAAGGGGGGGGGGGGTTGAAACAAACAGTAAAACAACATCACTAGATATAAAAGAAAAAGAAAAAAAGACAGTAGTACAAATATATAGTACAAATATACAGGCAATAGTATCGCGGCATCCGAAAACATGCGCACACAAAATGTAGTTCTACAAAGTACAAAATACAGCAATAAAAGTGGAGTGTTTAATGTGTTTTCAAGTGTAAATGATCTGTTAGTAGCTGTTTGAATAGGCATGAGTCACGCTCTGAGACGATGGCTTCCGGTAAGTTATTCCATTCCTCGATGACGACAGGAAGAAATGATTTGTTGAATGCAGTGGTCCTACCAAAAAGTCGTTGGAGGTTTTTGGAATTAAATAGGCGACGAGAAAAGCGGGTGGGAGGAAGTAGCAGAGAACCATGTAAATGAGGAAAACAATAATACAGTTTGTGAAACAAACAGAGTCGAGAAAGTTGTCATCTAACAGATAGATTTGGTAAGTCTAAAGTCTCTTTGATAAAAGTGATGCTTGATGAGTGATCATAGTTGGAAGTAATAAACCGGGCAGCTCGATTTTGAACGGATTCCAGAAGATTAGTTAGGTAGGTTTGGTGAGGGCTCCAAATAGACGACGCATATTCAAGCTTCGTACGAACGAAGGTTACGTACGCTATTTTACGGACTGCAGGGGGGGGATATGAATAATGTTCTTCTTATGTAACCAAGTTTCATTGATGCATCAGCGACTAAGTGTGTGATATGATCCGACCACGAGAGAGTGTTAGAAATTAGTACACCAAGATATCGGTATCTGTCAACACATGCTAAGTTCGTTGATTTTAAATGGTAGACGTATTCTGAGTTGGACTGCTTGCGAGATACGCGCATGACTTTGCATTTGGTAACGTTAGTCTGCATCATCCAGAGTGAACACCAGCTTTCAATTAAGGACAGGTCATTTTGAAGAATTTCATGATCGATGGTGTTGGTTATTCGGCGGTACAAGACGCAATCGTCCGCGAATAATCGAATGGATGATGAAATTCCCAATGGTAGATCATTTACATAAATTAAAAAGAGTAAGGGGCCGAGCACGGACCCCTGAGGGACACCGGATTTGACGGAAGCTGTAGCGGAATGAAGACCGGCAATGTCAGTGAACTGGGATCGATCTGCTAGGAAGCATCTGATCCATGACAGGGTTAAAGGGTCCAAGTTAAGACAGCAGAGTTTGTTTATTAGTCGCTGATGGGCTACGCGATCGAAGGCTTTAGAGAAATCTATGTATATGACGTCAGTTTGAAACAGAGAATCTATGTTTAATTGGAGGTCAGTAATGAATTCGAAGAGCGGTGTTTCGCAAGGACAGACCAGTTCGGAAGCCATGTTGGTTTTTGAAGAAAAAGCCGTTATCATCGAGGTGGTGGGCAACGTGCGAATAAATAATATGCTCGAGGATTTTGCAGGCAATGCATGTCAGTGAAATAGGGCGATAATTAGATGGGTTTGAACGGTCTCCTGATTTGAATACTGGGGTTACCTTGGCTACTTTCCAGTCTTCAGGTATGGTACCTTCAGAAAGGGACTGAGAAAATATGATATGCAGAATGCGGCTACTAATAGCTGCAGTGGATTTCAATATCTTTGCCGGGATGTTATCGGGACCAGGGGCACTCGAAGTTTTTAGTTGGCTAATAATTTTTAAGATACCTTCAGCAGTTATGCTGATCGGTGGCATCTGGGGAAAGTCGTACTTGGAGGCAAAAGGAATGTTGTCGGGCGGCTCATTAGTAAAGACTGAGGAAAAGTTGGAATTCATTAGGTCTGAGCGCTGCTGAGCTGCTACCCGTGAGCCATCAGGGTTGGACAGTGAAATGTTACGCGATAAATTGTTTGGGTTAATAATGTTCCAAATTTTTTTAGGTTTATCACGGATGATTTTTAGGAGATCGTCATGGTAATACTTTTTTTTAGCTTTTTTCAGAGTATTGGTATATTCCCGAAGGCAACTGAAATATTTGTCCCATTTCAACGAAGAAGTACTGTATTTTGCTCCACGGAAAAGGCGTTTTTTCTTTTGCGAAAGTTTCTTAACAGAATTTGTATACCAGGGACAATCATCGTCGCAACGAACGGATACAAGTGGGACGTATTCATTAATTAGCGTTAAGACCTTCTGCTTATAGAGTAACCAGTTTTGTTCTACCCTTCTGGAGATAGCGGTTTGAGAGAAAAAACTATAAAAGATTTCTAATTCGGTAATGATTGCGTGGACGTTGGCTTTGTTGTAGTCGCGTATGAGCTTCTTTCGTGGTTTGTGCTTGGGTGTAGGAATCGAGAGATTGAACAATACAGTGCGGTGATCACTCAGACCTTCTATGCATGTAGGTGACTGAATAAGGTCTGGGTGTGAAGTGAAGACGAGATCCAGTATATTGTTGCCACGAGTTGGAGTGTTGATTGTCTGAGTAAGGTTGAATAGGAGAAAGAGTTCAATAAATTCATTTGATAGTCGAGAAGGTGCCGTCAGGTTGGCCCAGTCTATATCCGGAAGATTGAAGTCCCCGCAGAGAATGAATTTTGCACAAGGGAATCGACAGTTCAAGTCAGCTAACACTAAGTGCAGGTCATTAATAAAGGCATAGTCACAGTCGGGAGGTCTATAACAGGTGATGAGTAAGTGATTACCTGAGGCAACAGGCAGATTAATACAGAGAATTTCATAGCTGCTATTGACCCAATATAATGTGTATATAACTATAACAACGTGTCATGTCTTTATATGACAGTACGAATTGTACGGAGGATTCACGGTTTACCCGATTATCTCCGAGCAAGTTCCTCCCACATCATTCACTTCGTTGATATGGTGTTTTTTTAGGTCTGCATACTAAATGTAAGTAAAACGTCTATTTTATACATCCGTTTAATAACGTTTACGGTGAACATTCAAGACATACTTAGTTTAACAGGTTATATTATAAAGTACATAAACATTCCAATACAGTTCCTTGCAATGACGTAAAGAAAGAGGCAGGTAAGTAAAGGTTGTAAAGAACAAGAAACGAGTAGGCTAAAACACTGTATGAAACCTGGTATCTTAAGGGATAAAGCGCACCATCTACTACTAAAAAGCATCGCACTTGAGGTGTACATCTCTTCCTCGTAGACTGCGAGATGTCTGGCGCAGAGGGTGGGATTTAAACAAAAGAAGTTTAGTTCCGCTGAATCTCAACTGCACGTCTTTACAAATGATTTCCTCTCGTTTTGCGCTCTTCTTAAAGAGTTACGCAGCTTTGAAAAAGGCATTTTTTATACATGAAGATTGTTGCCACTATTTTGGGAGCGGGTACTTTTGAAGCGCAGAGGCATGCAAAAAAATCGTAATGAGGCGTCGTG